>JAHBMJ010000339.1:33056-50143 GCA_018398765.1 Chromera velia | reverse complement strand
TGTGTGTGTGTGTGTGTGTGTGTGTGTGTGTGTGTGTGTGTATGTGTGTGTATGTGTGTGTATGTGTGTGTGTGCTTGTGTGTGTGTGTGCGTGTGTCTGTGTGTGTGTGTGTGTGTGTGTGTGTGTGCTTGTGTGTGTGTGCTTTGTGTGTGTGTGTGTGTGTGTGTGTGTGTGTGTGTGTATGTGTGCGTGTGTAAACGCGCGCGCGTGCGGTTGGACGGCGGTCTCTGGAAGGATCTATGAGCGCGCACCCGTTGGTTTTTGTTCAATGGTGTTTCTCCCATTTTCTTGTCTAGTTTCTTGTTGATGATTATGAACTTGACCTTGAAGGTGTTAACACAGAATTCAATTTGTGTTTAAGTCCGTTTAAATCACAATTATATAGTTCAACATAATAGTTGTTGAACTGTAATTCTGACATTATTCTGTATATATAACTTAAAGTTTTACATGGAGCTTCGATAACTAATATTACACTCCTATATGGCAGTATATACTCTATAAATATCTTAAAAAGGGAAGTTGATGCCAGTGGTGACATAACATATATATATCGATCATGCAAGGAAAAAAAATTATCAACGATTTATCATTATCATTGGATTGGATTGGATTGGATTAATGTCTGCAGGATTAGCCTCCTGCCCCAATGCCGAGCGCTCGACGTGCGGCGTCTAAGAAAAGTGCATACACGCGTCAGACCTTCTTGACCGGCCCGCACAGGCTAAAAGACCTGTGCCGCAAACTGTTTACGTGATAATCAATCAATTACTATCAATCGCATGCAAAAGACTGCAATCACTCAACTCTTACTGACGATGCAAGCCGACGGTGTAAGCCGACCCCGGCCTTGCAGGTAGCTAGGATTTGGCGGGATTTTAGCCCAGGATTTTAGCGGATTTTACGGGATTTTGGCCAGGATTTTTGCGGATTTAGGCGGATTTTGCCCAGGATTCTGCCGGACTATTTCTTCAGGATTTTAGAATCTAAAATCCTGGCTCTAAGGATTATAAAGACTAAAATCCTGGATCCTAGGATTTTAGAAATGAATGCCAGGATTTTACGGGATTATATATACGGGATTTTACGGGATTTTAACATAAACAAAAACGATGAAATAAAAGTCGATCACAATCGATGCCGGTTATCCCTTCTGTCTAGCCTTGAAGTGTATCATTCATCTTTGAATTTAATTTTATTCATTTCTTTAAAATCCCGTATAATCCCGTAAAATCCCGTATATAATCCCGTAAAATCCCGTATAATCCCGTAAAATCCCAGGAAGGGGCTAAGATTTTATAATACAGCTTTCTTCCAGGATTTTACATTCTAAAATCCTAGGTGTAGGGATTATATTTTTAACGTTAAGAGTCCAGCAGAATCCTGGGCAAAATCCGCAAAAATCCGCTAAAATCCTGGCCAAAATCCCGTAAAATCTGCTAAAATCCTGGGCTAAAGTCCCGCAAAATCCTGGCTACCTGCAGGGGATACCTGGCAGTGGACCGCGGGGATTGTTGGAACATAAAATCTTATCCTATCCTATCTTATCCTATAGTCATCAGCCTATTTGTAAGCTTGAAGCGTTTGGCGGCGACGTACGAGGCAGTTTACTATTCCTGTAACAGCGTTAAATTCAATTAAAATCACTAAATTACTCTGGATACTTTCTTTCATATTCAAGATTTGGATATAGGTTAGAATCTAAAATATATAAGTTTTACTAAAAGTTTTAACTACTTTTGATTATAGAAAATGTTATTTCTCGTTATGTGAAGTAATGCTAGGAAAAGGTTCAAGGTTCAAGGTTCAAAGTTCACTTCGAAGTAATGAACCTGAATCAGGTTTAAAAACAGGTTCAAAAACAGGTTCACTTTTAATTAATAGAAACCTCATTTTTTTATGTTATTTTATGCCTTTAAATTAGGCTTTAATGCATTTTTACAACGTTTTATTATAGAATCTATGCCTTCGTAGTGTTTTTAAATAGTTTAAATCAATATTTACGCTCACATTAGGTGCTAGTCTCAAGTTATTCACTGTTTATAGTCGAAAATTAGTAATTAAAAAAGCCTGAAAAAATTGGAAAATACCATAATTAAATTTATATGATCGTATCAATCATGATAATTTAGTCAACATAAGACCGTCACAGCGTTTCTTTCTTTCTTTCATCTGCTCACCGGTTGCCCCGCGGCCCCCGCTCCCCCCCTCCCTCTCCGTGCACCGCCGCCTCTTTGACCTGCTGCTCCCGGCCTGGCCTGTTGCCCCCCCCTTTGCTCCCCCTCATGGCCCCCACCGCTCCCAGCTACCGCGGGTGGCACCCAAACATCTGGGTTTGCATTCGTTCCAACCTTTTGCCACACAAAATCGGATTGAAACTCTCTTTTCAAATACTCATCAGTGCACCCGATCATGTGAATTGGCAATATTGTATCACCTGCTTTGTACTTCGCATGAGGAGCAACATTCTTGTTCAACTCCCCTCTCGTCCACGGCAGTAGCGGAAGCAAGCAGAGGGACTGCTGCCGGCACGAGTCTGAAGCAGCTCCTCCAAAAAGACATTGTTAATTACACTGTCGTACAGACTGCTGTCAAACAAATTCTACACTTCCTCATTCCTTCAGTGGAGACTGTCCATTTTGATGCGGGGCCTTACAAGTGGAAAACTTGGTAAGTCACGTGTACTTCTTCACTTCAGAATCTGCAACCGTCAGCATGAGTTTTCATGCTGATATATGATGCTGACATTTGCTGACATGCGTCTGTCCGACATAATAGATTGAACCGGCTGGGGACAGTTGCTGTGTGCGCGGCTCCAGCTCCTTATTTCACCTATATGGGCCGTGGGCGGCGCGGGCCTGGCCGGCCTTGTGCCAGTGGCCGCGCGTCTGGCCTCCAAAACAGGTTCAAAACAGGTTCAACAGGTTCAAAACAGGTTTAACAGGTTCACTTTTTCAGATTTGAACCTTTTCTGAATGAACCTTTTCCCAGCCCTAATGTCATTGTGAAGTAGATTTTAACCTAAGATCACTAGTAAGATCGCTGGATCTGAAAGACTTACCAAATAAAACTATGAGTTTTCCAGGCCAGACTACATCATTTAACATAATTCTGCCTTGCATGTTGCCATTGTTGTGATCTGCCGAACGCTAGACGCCTACCATAGGCCGATGGCGATGGCGTATGATGATGATGAAGAGTTGCGCTTTGAAGCCTGCTTCGATCTGAAGCTGAACGTCCTCGAGTGACCAACTCTCTCGGTCAAACCTCTCGAACAGAATGCAAATCTGTAATGCATTCTGCACCATCCCCTTTCTACGGCCTTTTTGCTCCTCCTGCCTCACACATCCCGATTGTTTCCGTGTCTGTATGTTCCTGTATGGCCCCTCCCCCCCGCCCCCCTTGAATCAATTTTCGAAAGACGTTGAAGAACTGTACCACCCTGAGATTAGAAAGAGACGAGTCTGCCCTTTGCTTCCCTCATGTTTCCGGCGAAAGCAGCCACTGGAATGAATGACTCCTGATCTTCGAACTCTGCCTTTGCTTTCTTCCCGCTAACCTCAACCGGCTCTCTTCAGCACATCCTCAACCTGAACACCTCGCATTCAGATAGCAGTGGTTTTCATGGGCAAGTGGGCGAAAGCAAAGCAGAACAGAAAGAGTGACAAACAGACAAGAAAAAAAAGGAGGACACGTACAGACAGACAGATAGCCATTTCCGTCCTTTTTTCTTTGTTCCTTCTCAGTCAGACACACCCACAAACGGAAACAAAAACACAAACCAACAAACGGAAAGACGAAGAAACAGACAGACCGCCTCTACATTTATCTCTTTTCCCTCTTTCTCTTAGCGTACACGAAAAACATACAGCCAGCCAGCCAGCCAGCCAGACAGCCAGACAGACAGACAGACAGACACACACACACACACTCTTTTCCCTCTTTCTCTTAGCGTACACGAAAAACATACAGCCACCCAGCCAGCCAGACAGACAGACAGACAGACACACACACACACACACACAGAGAGAGAGAGAGAGAGAGAGAGAGAGAGAGACCCAGACCGAGATCGACCGACCATGAGGAGTGTGATGAAAACAGGTTTCCTTGAGGGGTCTCCCTTTGCGGACTTTTGCCAGTTCTCTCTGGCCTTTTTGTTCATCAACCTCGCGATGCTCCGCACATTCACTCCTGCTGCTCGGAGGTTCACGATCTGCTCGGGGAACCCGGCAAGGAGCGGATCGTCTCTGAAGGCCTGGACGCCCTGCAAACACAGAGAGAGACGGACAGGCAGATACAGGGAGAGGGACATGTTTTATTCACGCTTTCTCGTTCCTTTCATTTCCTCCTCTTTGACTCACAAGTCGAAAGGGAAACAGACAACACCAAAGAGACGGGCTTCACAAACCAAACAGGGAGGGAGGCAGGAAGCGGAAGCCACACACACACACACACCCACACACACACACTCATGCACAGAGAGAGAGAGAGACAGAGAGAGAGAGAGAGAGCATCCCGAGAGAGAGCATCCATTCTGTTGAATCGAACTGACCAATGCATCGTCCACCTTTGCAGGTGCCCTTGCGAACACGATCTCGGAGGCCTTCAGAGGCTTCGTCACCGCAATTTTCTTTTCTGTTTGCAGAAGGACTCCCTTGAACTGTGCGGGCATCACCTGCAGGCATGAAGGAACATAGAAGGGGCACAGAAATGAGAACAGTCTGCATGCAAACAGAGCGAGAAGACGACAAAAGGTCCCAGACGAGAGAAGGACAGAGAGAGCACGAGGACGCGTGCGGAAGGAGAACAACTCCCACTTCGCCGCCTCCCAAAGAAGAGACAGCCTGCTGACCCATGAACCCCCTCCTCCCTTCCTGAGTCTGTCCTCGTTCTCTCTGTCCGCCTCTTTCTTCATGGCAATCATCTGCGCTCTGTCCAGCTGCTGCACCAACGCGGGCTTCCACGCCACCCTCCCCTCCTGTGCCCCAACGAAGACATAAGCGAAGCACTCTTCCACCGAGTTCCTCTCCACCACCGGAGCGCTCCTCTCCATCCGTTTCCTGGCCAGGTACAGCGCCACGTTCGGGTTCTTCCGAGCTAAAAGGGGAGACGCCTGAACGACCCGAATGATGACGTCCCCCCCGGAGCTGGGGGGAGACGCGCCATGAGATGCGAGTGTCCGGGTGACTGCGGTCTCGAGAGGATCGGAAAGGTCGAGTGGAATCCAGTGTCTCTCGACTGCGAAGTGCTTGAGGAATTCTGGAGACGGGGGGTTGGCTGAGAGGGCCTTTCCTTCTGGAGGAAGGAGAAGAAGGGCAATGACGCCGTCGTCCTCCTTCAGATTTGGAAACTGCATCCATCAGGAAGTCAGAAAGATACGCAGGCAGTGGAAAATGAAGAGAAAAAGGGAGAAGGACCTATGTTCGTTCATTTGAAATTCAATCATTCTTTCCCTCACGTCCATTCCACTGCTGAAGAAACAAATCCGTCGACACAGATATGATTTGAGAAGGCAGGAAAAGGACTCAGAAATGGACCTGAAGGACGTCCATTTCTCATTCATTCCAGGACCAGATCCTCAACCTCTTTCCTCTATCCCATCGTGGCGGTCAATGACTGGGTAACGGTGAAAGAAGAAGCCTTCGGACAGTCAAAAATAAACTCTCATGCAGGTGTCAGGGGACTTTCAACTCCGTTACTTCTTCACTTTCATAGGCTTCAAGGCAGAATGACAACAAGATGCGCATCATTTAACTGATCCTTGAAGACGACCCCCTTTCTCTGTCTCTCTCTCACCCGACCGACTGACTGACCTGTTGGTTCTTCTCCGTCTCTGCCCGTCTCCTCGTCTGATCGCAGGCTAGACGTACGACCTGTCTGACACTCTCCCAGCCTCCCACCTGGGGTTGGCCCTGTCCACCGAAACTCACTCGTACCTGCTTGCTCCACCTGTCACTAGCTACCTGAGTCCCGATCTCCGACTCTCTCCCTCCCCCCCCTCCCCTACTTCCCCGTCTCCCTCCTCCCCCTCCTACAGCAGTCCCTTGTCCGATCCCTGTCCCAACAGCAGACGAATACACAGACCCGACCACGGAGCCCACCATCGACCCTCCTGCCCCTCCCCCTCCCTCCAGGGGGATGTCCACACAGACGGTCTCATCCCACGAGGGGGACGTGGAAGGCCTCCTCTGCTGCAGGCGAATCTCAACCAACCGACCCTCACGAAGAGACCCGTCCTCCGGCGTCCACAGAGACCGGCCCGGGGTCCACCGCCCCCTCCCCGTCTGCACCCAAACCCGGACGAAGGCAGAGGGGGGTGACACGGTGGAGGAGGAGCGTCCCTTGCTGCTGTCGTTGTGCAGGAGAGGAAGACCCGAGGCTTCCATCAAGTGCAGGTGCAGTCGGCAGAGCTTGCTTCCCTTGTACCTGAGGCGATGCGGAGGGTGGCTGCTGGACATCGCGGGCATCTCAAGACGCACACCGACCTGCAAGCATGCATGCAAACAGAGGGAATTGAGAAGTTGTTCTCCATTTTTCTTTTTGCCGGTTCTTTCCGCTGCGGGACTGCTCTTAATGCCTGCATAAACACGCTCACTCTCTCATACAATGCGGTTGCATCTGTCGGGCTCTGTTGCGTGGGAGAAAAAGAAAGGGACAGTCTTTGCAGAAACCAAACTAAGGGCTTCAGGAGGCAGGGGAGGCGAGGCGCATCAGACTGTACTGCAATAATAAAAAATGGATTAACTGACTGACTGACAGTCAAGGATGCGGTTCCTTTGGATTCCTTCACGATCAGAGGGCTCTGCGTTTTCCTCAGACCCCACTCTGCCGAGGAATTGTCTGTTGCGTCTGTGGCGTCTTTCAGTTTCAAGTTCAGTCTCTGAGGGAAAGACGAGGGGATGGAGCAGAAGGGAGGCAGCCAGGCTTCTCCGAGAAGTACGGGGACCCGGGGTTCGGCCACCGAGGCAGGGTCAGTGTTCCAGACCTCCAGGAGAACTCGATAGGGCAGCTCTCCCTGCACAGGAACAGTACAAGAAGATGCAGAGGCAAAACGAGTAGATGAGCCATCAAGATAAGTAAGCCAGGGGGGACCAAAAGCTGTCAAGGCCTGAATTAGCGAAACTGCAAACAAAGTTGGGGCAAAATTACGGAACGTGCTGACTGTTCCATTTCTAAAGGGAGAAGAGTCAGGGGGCCGACCTCTTCCTCTCTCTCCTCTATCTCTTCAGCTTCAGGCGGAGGGGGCATGAAGACTTCGCACTTGAAGGGGGCACACTTCCGAGTTGACATTCCTTTCGAGAGGGCGCTCCCTGCTCTCACGAGAGCCCCAGAGAGAAGGCCCGAGCAGCAAAGCGCAGCCTCAAAATCGGCAGCAGAGAGGTGACTCAACCCGTTCACTGCCTCATCGAGCTTCACGACGCCCGGTCCCTTGTCAACTGTTCTCCCGTTGCTCAGAGCGACCACCACTTTCTTTGACTCTGTCCCACTCGCTCCAGCCAATTGCAGCCTGAAGGAAGGCAAAAAATAAAGCAGACGCGCAACCGTCAATTTCAAGGTCACAGATGTAAAAAGGACCACCAAATGGACCTCTGCGCAAGTACAATCGAGTTCTGTGAAAGGAAAAGGAGACAGCCACAAAAATGTTGCGACTTTGAAGCAACGGAAGGCTGTAGAGTTGAACACGCGCGATAACTTCCCTCCTCGCGATGGTTACTACACTTTACGCTATCCTCCTTCACTCCCTGCCAAGTGACTGACTCGATTTCATGGGCCCAGTTGGGCACACTGTCGGGAGGTGCGTCTCTGAACAGCGCCCCCCCCCCGGCATCGAAGGAGGAATCGAATCCTTTGGAGGCGAACGAAGCCTCCCACCCTTTCACGACCGCACTGGTTGCGTCTGCGGTCTTGCCGGATCCCTTGAAAACGGCAGACACCAGAGTCGGCGCAGACGCGTACCGGCTGAATGTCACGTCGGAGACCGTGCAGAGAGCTCGAGCAGAGAGGGGCACAAGTGCCCTGCGGAGGATTGTCTGAGTCACCCGACGACAGCCGAGCAGGGAGATCAGGGAGGATCTTGATCCAGTAGAGTCGGACGGGGTGGGCAGAAGAGCGTCCGTTCTGATGTGCACGTACTGTCTTTGGGTCTCGTTCCGTGCTCCTCCGTAGACCCGGGAGGGTGGCAGTTCCTCCTTGCTGTCCCTGTCCCTATCTCGCTCGGACGACAATGTACCGTCTTCCCTGAACATACGAGGAAAAGCAGACAAAGAACAAGCGGGAAGAACTAAGAAACCTAGAAACACGCGCTTTGCGGCGCGAAAGTCAAGAAAGGGGGCAAGATATTGACCGACGGCAGAAAAGAAATGAATGAATGAAGGTGCGTTGGAAACGGAAAAAGAAGGAAAGAGAGGCAGGAAGGAGGAAAGAAAAAAAGAAAGAGAATCCCACGTACCTCAGAGGCAGAAGCTTGTAGTCCTTCACTGCCACGGCAGTCTTGTCTCCCTCACTTACGCACGAGACCTCCACCGACCCTCTCCCCTGCATTTCCTCATCCAGTTCCACCCGGTCAATCAACACGCTCAGCAGACCCTTCACACTTCCTTGTCCCTTCAGATCACTCGGAGGTGGGAAGTTTTGGCCTCCGTCGGGGAGGAATGCGAGGTCCACAGACATCACCCCTGTCTGCCGTCTTCCAGAGAATACAGACAGGACCTTGCGTCGACTCACTGCCCCCAGACAATCACTGAGAGAGGAGACAACCGCTTTCCCGACTGTGCCCCTTTTGTGCTTGACCTCAAACACCAACGCCTTCGAGGTCTTCGAGAGTGCATCCCCTGCAGTCGTGGACACGCAAAGAAAAAATATGAACTCGAACAAAGATAGTCACACATCCTTGAGCCTCCTGTGTCATTAGTTCTCTTCACATTCTTTCTTTTCAATCAATAATGCTCCGGACACCCCCAATCTAGACCAGATAGACACCGCAAAGACAGTGAAGAATATTTCGTACGCCCGTACAGAGCTTTAAAAGAAAGTGACCGACCTCCAGAGGTGGATGCGGCTGTATGGGCCCACGCCTGTGTGCTCTCGTTGTTGCTTCCAGCCCCCCCCCAGCCCTCGGGCAGACTTTCTGCGAACAGCTTGAAAAGGGCCTTTGCCTTCTCCCTGGTGGTACCGCTGCTGGCGAGAACAGCGGAAGCAAGGAAATCGTGCCAGGACACCACACCGCCCCCTCCCTCTGGAGATGTGGCTGCAAGAACGTTACAGGCAGCCGCAGCTCCCTGAGACAGCTGTGGTAATTCTTTCTTCACTACACTCCCAACTTCTTCCGCTGAGGGGAAAAGCTTCTTCGGGAACTTCCTTCTGCACCACAAACGCAAAACAGACACAGAGGGTTTTATGACCGAAGGAACAACCGCCTGTAGAAAAAAAGGGCATGCATCCCTTGAAGCCGAGTCCCACAGAGATTTTCTGTTCTCATTCGAAGAAGCTGATCGAGACGAAAGGATCCTCCACCGCCCAAGAGACACCGTGGAAGTGAGGCAAAGCGAGGAGAGAAGGCAAATCGATTGAAAGGAAGAACAAACCCATGAAGAATTCGCATCGGCACATCGGCGGGCGGAGAAAAAGGCGCACATCAAAAGATCAGGCGAGAGCAACGCCAAAGCAATACGTATGTAGACGAAGTTGAACAGACTACAACAAACTGACGCTGTGAAGAAGGCAACCGGTGCTGTTTCCCTCACGCTCTGTTGTCTCCTTCCTCTCGAGTCCACAGGCTCCGAAGGGACAAACTCCCCCTCAAGGGACCGAACGAACCCAGAGGGGCCCTCTCCGCCTACAAGGGCCCCGGCCTTGTTGGCAATCATCCCTGGGGTGACCGTCTCTCCACCGCTTAGCTCGGCCCCCAGTCCTCTCAGATTAAAATTTTCATTCTGGATGGAAGGGAGAATGCTCTCAAGGCCACGGAAGGCGAATTCCGCGATGTCTTCCACGGCTCCCTTGTTCTGCGGTTTCTCCCACACCTCTGTCTCGATCCAGTTCAGATACGCTCCTGTTTTGTTCGGGTCCTGCAGCGCATCGGCAGCAGACACCAGGGCGGCCCGAGCACCGGCTGCGCTATGAGCATTCTTGAGGTCAGTCTCGGCTGTGGAGATGAGGGCGACCGCGAGAGAGACCAACACCTCCCGGCTCCTCCCCGGTGTTTCATGTTGACAGGCCATGAGGTAGTCAAAGAAGAGGAAGAACGAGTGGGAAGGAAGGACCCCAGCGAAGAGACTTGCAAACGATGGACCGAAGAAGTCGCTCAAGGGGTATCCGACAGCGCGGGTGCGCGAGAGAACGTCAGCGAACAAGACAGCCAAAACAGACTCGAGCAAAATACACTCAGCAAACCCGGGTCCGCCTCTCACGGCGACGCTGTCTGCGTCGGAGTTCCCTCCCGTCTCCGCACCAGAGAGGAGGCCGCTGAGAGGTCCCTGACTTCCTCCCAGAGCGACGAGAATCCAGAACACGTCCTCGCTCGAGAGGGCAAAGAAGGTACCTGCGAGGGGATCCGGCTGGGGGATGAGGAGACGAAGGGCGAGACGTGGGAGGGTGGGGGAGTATCTCATGGGGTGTTGCGAGCTCCTCGACGCTCTTCTGCCTCCGGAAGAGTCGGGAGAGTTGTACATCACAAACGCGGTACACGCGTCTCGAGCTCTGAGGATGAGTGCGGAGAGCTGGAGTGCGCGTGCCTGTCTCAAGTTCTGTGCCGCATCCGCCCCTGCAGGAGCCTCCCCTGCCCCCCCCCAGAGGAAGGTCTCCTCCTCCGATTGCACCCTCTCGAGGTCTTCTACGAGTTGCCGCAGTACCGCACTCTCAACTCTGCAGGCCAGGCAGGGCAGCAACAGGAAAGGCTTAAAAGACGAACGGAGGAAGTCAAGTCTTTCTTCCCGTTGCTCATTGTTCACAATGTAAAAGCCACTAAGAAACTGGTCAACACATGATCGAAGCTGAGCTCTCTCTTTTTGTGTTGTGCTCAAAGACGAGACCCCCTCATGAACTGTCCCCGTCACCGACGACAACACGCATGTCCTCTCTGTCGCTGCATGCACGGACTGCATCTCTGCAGAGAGACAGACTCGCTCACTCACCCTTCAGCTGCCTGGAGGCACTTTGCGAATGTCCCGTTTTGTCTGATGTCCTCTGCTCCTGAGAGAATTCTCCAGAGCCGAGGCCGAGCTTCGGGTGGAAATCCCTTAGAAGCCGCCTCGAGCAGAGAGTCCCCCCTACCGCTCCGTGGTTGGGACGCCATCTGGAGACTGCAAGAAGAATGTTTGAATGAATGCACGGAAGAGAAGAGAGATATACGGAAGGGCAGCCACAGAGGCCGCCCAGACTACTCGACAAGTTCAGAAAAGAAAGT
Organism: Chromera velia; assembly: GCA_018398765.1. Lineage (NCBI taxonomy): Eukaryota > Chromeraceae > Chromera > Chromera velia. The sequence continues at coordinate 38,738 of JAHBMJ010000339.1, read as the reverse complement.
GTCTTCCTGCTGCAACTCTTTCTCAAGGAGGTCAGAAAACGAGAAGTGACACGTCAAAAAAAGACGTCGAGATACAGAGGAAAAACCAAACCGACTAACGCACATTTCGCGTTTCGCGCCTTCGTCAATGGGCAAGTTCGGGTCTGTCCATTGGATGAAGCGGCCTCCGGTAGCCTTCTCCCATGCGACTCTTGCCTTGAAGACCAAACAGTGGAGGTATGCGCTGACGTGCAGCTCTCTCTCCTTCTGTCCGGACTCAAACTTGTGTCGTGGTCTGGGGAGTTGTGAGGGATCGGCGAGGGCCTGTGCGACCGCTCGTGCAATTTGATCTGCCGGGGCTTTTGCGTGAAGAAGTTCGTACACCTTCCGGTTGGCGTTCATCAGAGAGGGGTCGAATTGGCCCTTTCGGACTGGGAGGCCGAATGCATCCGTGATGGTGGAGGACGCGGTCTGCATGCAATCAGATTGAGTCAGTAGGAAAGCGAAATCATACAAAGGGAGACCAGACCATGCTTGGAGGTCTCTTTCTGCTTGCCACTGTGTACAGACAGACACTTTTCCTTCCGACTTCTGAATCCCTCCCATGCAATGATGTTCTCTCTCGGCTTCTGCTCTTGCTCTTGCACCCATTATTCTCCTCTCTGAGAACAAAACATGGGAAGGGGACTTGAAGATCATTGAGAAAGGAGTTCTGCACAGCGGAACATGCACATCAACAAACGGACACGAAAAACCTCTTGACAGCTCAACAAGACACCTGGTGAAGAACGTGCGGTCAACGGTCTTCCTCAGTCCAACAGTGATGTACTGAAGAAAGAATCTGTTCTGTCAAAGTGTAGATTGTGCAAATTACCACTACATAAATGCTTTCTCGATCAGTTTTCTTCCTGCCTCACCTGCATGTCGATGAATGCCTTTGCGCTCTGTGGTTTGTGCACCGGCAGGGAGGCCAGGGCAGGGTCAGACGGGAGGAATCTGGTGAGAAGGTGCAGCTCTCCCGTGCCATACGGTGTCAGAGGTTCCCATAGGTTGCAGAAGGGACGTTTTGCATGGATAAGCTCGTGGGCGGGCAGCTCGGCGCACCCGATCAGAACGGCCTTCTCGGGCGTTCCCGTCCCCCCGCCCCTGGCGGTTCTGGTTTCCTGACTGTGCCAGAGACAGACCTCGAAAACCAGGAAGTTGACGGGAATGATCTCGCGAGTGCGGAAAGTGTAACCGCCAGCAGCCTGTGTACGTAACCAGAAAGGCGAAAGGTGATGGCGTCTATTGCAAAAGCGAAGGAAGAGTCTTGCTGTGTGTACGGCCAGGGAAGTCGAACGGCTGATAAGGGCGAAAAAAGGTCCTTGACAACAGAGTGATCAACACACACTTACACACGCAGACGTAGAGAAGGCCGTCAAATTCAAGTACCAAATTGGAGAAGAGAAAGCTCAACTAGGTAGAGACCGACCTTTAGAGCAGAGACGAGTGAGAATCTGGGATGGCTCGATTGCGGAATCACAGGTGTTCTCTGGAAGTTTGTTGCTGCTGCATAGTCCTCTGGCGGAGGGTCTCCAGAGAATTTCAGTCTGAAGGTCACCGACGCGTTCACCTTCTTCTCCTGGTTGCCCCCCGACGATCCGTTGGAAGGCCAGGGCAGTTGCGCTTGTCCGCTGCAGGGAAGAAAGATGCGTGGGATCAGAAAGTTCTGCTTCTCAGTCAGAGTTTGTCGCTCTTCTTGTTGATGATCACAAATGGATATCTTTTAACACGAAGACTACAAACAGAAGGCATCAAGCAAAGATTTCCATTTTTCCATTTTCGGCTCTGTTCGGTCTGTGTCCAGGAAAAGGAATGGCCAGGGCACAGAGAAGGGGAGCTTTGAGGCGACTCGGGGAATAGAACATAAGTTGGAAGAGTAGTGGGAGAAGAAGAGATTGTCAAGGAGAGATTGTCAAATAAAGAAAGGAAGGAAGCAAAAAGAGGATGCGAAGTTCTTCAAAGCCCTACTCACTCACTCTGCAGAGTCCCTCCTGTCTGCCGGCTTCCGAGAGACGTTCAGAACTTCCACAACCACAACCTCCACCTTCCCTGCCAATGCCGCCAGACTCCTCTCCTTCCACAACCTCCTGTAGAGTCTCATGGCTCCGCTCTGGGCGTCCTCTGCTCTCTTCCGTCTCAGACGGATCAACTCATCGAAATGGGCCTGTTGGGCGCCCAGATTCAGGTGTCTGGCAAACGCGATCATTTGCTTTTCGGTCTCGAATCTGCAGCCAGGGATGGAGAGCACGAAAGGAAGGAAGAGAAAGTCGATGGACAATTCTTTCGATCAGATTCCAAAACAAATTCAGGGAAAGGTGAAAGAAAAGCAACTGGAAACAGCAACAGAATACCGGTGACCACAGAAATAGGGCTGCACAAAAGGATGATAGCGACTAGTCTTCCCACTCTCCGAATTCGCTACAGGTGAAGATTCGGTGGGAAGGTCTGACTGACTGACCTGATGTCCATCTGCCACTCGTACGGCACTAGAGTTGGGTTGGCATCGAAAGGCAGAGGTCCCGCAAAGCAGGCAGGCTCCTTCGGGGGTATGCGCGTCTTCGCGAACTGATTTCTGCAGAGAAGACAAGACAAGAAAAGAAGAGAGAGATGAATCTAGAGTCTCTCATACAGGGGTGGTATCAACACCCAAACAAGCAAATTAAAACGAGAGGGTGAAGCAAATTGCCGAAGAAATAAATCATGACGAGCGCAACACGAGACGTCCCGAGAGAACGGAGCAGATCGAGAGAGACAGAGAGGGTCTCACATAGGAGAGGAGTCGAATCAAGACAAGAGGGGGGGACCATCTCCCCCCCTTCCCCATGCTGACTGACTGTGTCGCGTCGTCCGTGCTTCTGTAGCTGGCATCGTAAATGTGGAACCCAGCCTCGTACATCGACCGCAGCTGCAAAGCCAAACAAAAGGAGACATTTGAAAAGAAAGATTACGAGGCACATTTGCTGCTCAGATCTGTCCATTGCGCTTCAGCTGTCTTGCTAAAGAATCGGAGAGACCATCGCACAGGTGGACGAACAGAAAGGTCCTGTTGGGTTGCTATCAGGTGACATCGCGTTCTTTTCGCCGTGCTAGGAGTTTCACCCACATACCCAAACAAGTTGCAGGAGAAGTCGATAGCTCACGCTCTCATACAAAACAACCGGCAGTGTCAAGCCCTTCAAACTACGCACATGAATTGTTCGTTGGACTGTGTTAACCTGCCTGATACAAGTGAGGAGAAGAAAGTGACATATATTCGTTCTGCTTCTCTGTCTGCTGACCGACCATGGACACGTGAACTCTTCTGACGATCCTCTTGTAGTAGTCCAGGTAGCCGGGAAGTTGAGGTTGGAGTCCCTTGGCTCTGGCTGACCGAGCTTCGTTGAAGAGACGCTCGGCGAGGTCGGTTGAGATGGCGACGTCACACGTGAAGTTGCCGTACACTGCGATCAACTTCACCGGCTCCTGCAGAGCAAGGGAGAAGAGAGGGGAAGCACAAAGTGTAGAAAGGAAAAAGAGTAGAAACAGTGACTGAGAGAGGAAAGAGAAAGCATTTTTTAGTAGAAAAAGGAGTGAAAAGGATCGAGACAACAGGCAACCTTCCTTCGTCAGAAGAGGACTCAACTTGATTTTCCCAATATTCCCGGCTCCTTTCAATCCGTACCCTACCCCACCCTACCCTTCCTTCCTCTCGCAAAAAGTAAGTACCTTTTCTCCCCGCCGCTCCCAAAGCAACAAAAAAACACGCGAACAGTCAAAGAGGCAAAAGAAGAGAGAAAAGCAGACTGACAGACCCATCTGCACAGGCTGGAGACGTGTGTCACGACTTTGCCTGGATGCAACTTTCCTCCTGAGCTGTCGCCTTCCTCGAAAATTTTGTGCCAAAACCCTGGGCAGTGGCGCGCCTCGTGGTCGTGTTGCGATGCCGCCAGCACAAATCTGCGTGTGTAAAAAAAATTTTCGTTGAAATTTTGTAAGTCCGTTTCTACGGCGGTAGTAGACGTATGTTCCAAAACTGTCCGGCCGAAAAAGATGAAAGTGAAACAGCGTGATCGAAAACGGCACACATTTGAGACTTTCTCTCTCTCTCTCAACCCCCCCCCTCTCTCTCTCTCTCTCGCTGCGTGCCTCCGCGGGGAAGAAAGGAAGGGTGACTTGACTGACTTGTGAGGGATGACGTCTTCGCAGTAGTCGGGAATCAGTTGGACCTTCAAGGGAGCATCGATGCCCGATTGCCGCAGCTCCCAGGAGGTTGCGGGTTCTCTCAGAGGGGCTTTCCACAACTTTCCCTCGTTAGCCTGATGGGGCAGGGCAGGACACGGCAGGACAAGGAATGGGAGGAAAGAAAGGGGCGGGAAAAGGAGGGTGAGGCAAAACAGTAAGGGGTCAGACAAGTGACAAAGAAGTCGAGGTGTAATTTCTTGAAACCAGAAAGATCCGTTGGACGCAGTTACAGTTTTTTTTTCTGTCCTCCTTCTATTCTTTTTCCTCCCTCCTCATCGAAAGAAGGTCCCCTCTCTCTCATTGGTAGACTAGTCATCTTCTGATTGCATGGTATCCTGACTTCTTTCTCTAGGTGCGCATGCACAATCCATGCATCATCATCTGCATTCGAATCCACGCACCAACCTTCCTGTCCTTCTCGCTCCACTGTCTCGGAGGTTTGTCCTTTGCCTCCGGATCGGGTCCTGTGGGGAGGGCACGGCGCCTCCAGGCTCTGGCATCCACAGGGTATCTCTGGGGCTGCTCGACCATGAGGAGGAGTTTGCTTCCCACCAGGAACCTTCGTTGGCTGAGACTGCTGTGCACTCCGTCGCCGTCTGCACCCCTCCCGTCAGACGAGTGGGCCATCACCCAGAGTTGGTCCCTCAGGCAGAGACTCAGAGTCAGGGCACAAGAGGAACGGTCCTCCCCGGCCTTCTGGGCCCTCTGCAGAAGGAAGGAAGGAAGGAGAGGGGAGGCGGGACAGGAAAGGAATCTAGTTGAGACTCCAGGAAGGGATAGATGCACACAGACATACAAACATGCGATTTCATCTCTTTCAGGCCTCAGCTAAAAAGATGGAAAGATATGCAGAGACGGACGCGCTTTGACAGAGGCATGAAGACATGAACAAGCAGACGGACAAGTCCATGGATATAGAAAGACCACAATCCTGTCCTTGTGAAAACATCTTTCTCTGGCGGGGGGCACTGAACACCGCTTTGCTCTTCTATAAAAAGCCAAAGCAGACAAAGAGACAAGAGAGAACCGACCGCCTGTAGACGGGACCACTCGAGAGCGCTGAGTTTCTCCGAGTAGTAGCTGTCTGGAAGGAAGAGTAGTCTGGTCTCGCTGCCGGCCTCGTTGAGAGACAAACTTCCAATGTTGACCAGTGCCCTTCCTAGCCTTTTCGGTTCTCCATATTTGGCCTTCTTGTCCATTTCTCCAAAATCACACACATCCGGTCTGGGCATCTCCCAGAGTGCAACCTCGACTGTCTTTTTGCCATCGACAGATTTGAACATCCCCGGGTGCGGGGGGAGTTCGAGGAAGAGCTTTGAGCAGAAGGGAAGGACCTGAGTAGGCCCTGCCGCACCAGAAGAACCCACGGGTCCGTCCCTGGAGCTGCGACGTCCGTGAGAGCCCCGACGAGGAAGAGGGGGGGCTGCGGGGAAGGGCGGG
>JAHBMJ010000339.1:6844-27768 GCA_018398765.1 Chromera velia | reverse complement strand
GGGGGGGGGGGGAGGGAGAACTGGATGCGACTACGCATAAAGCAGCTGGCAAATTGGATCTTCCCGTTTTCCCTCCTGCCTCTTTTCCTTTCCTCTCAGACTCACTCGTTGAAGCATGAATATGCGACGTCCAACTGTTGCCCCTTCCTGCAAGAAACAGAGACAGAGAGAGACAGCATTTAGACATAAGGTCCCCCAATACGACAGACCAACAACTTGTCCGCACTACACAGGCACAAACTATCAACAGCACAGGGCAAGGAAGTAAAGGAAAGCTAGAAAAGAGGAGCAGAAAGAAAGGAAAGGAAAGGAGGTGAAGGAAGAAATGAAGCAACCGGAAAGGAAAGGAAAGGCAAGGAAGAGATGAGCGGACTGACTTGAGATGGGAGACGGGGGACAACGTATCCATCAACGCCTCCCACTCCCTCTTCTCAACGCGAGCCTGCATGGAGGGAGGGAGGGAGGGAGGGAGGGAGGGAGGAACTCGCATAAGGATGGAAGGGAGCAGAGTGTCTGTCAGTGCATCTGTCTGCCAATTGCGTGTCTGCCAATCTGTCCTACATTCTGCCACTCAGCCCGTTTTCTGACTGACCTGTTTGAATCTTCTGAACTTTGCCTGGAGTGATTCGAGGACTCGGGACTTCACGTCTGCGTCACTCAGGGCATCCTGCAACCCTCTCAGAGCCTTCATGCGAGAGAAGAGAACTCCCGCAGCCTCGTCTGCACCTTCAGCAGGTGCAGTTGATTTGCTCCCCCTCCGTGCCTCTCTCCTTGAGACGTAGTCAGGCCTTCTCGCCCTCTCTGCCACCATCTCTTCGGCCAGGACCTGAAACCCCTCCTCACCCCCCGCAGACGCGATCTTCTGAAGGGCACGGGTGAGCAGGTCCAGCCGTCGTGCACTGCTCATGTGCTGAGAGACACGGATGGAGTGGGCCCACAAATGGGCAGCAAGAAGGTCCTGTGTGTACAGAAACAGCGCACCATGCTGCCTTGCTGGGGTCTGCAGAACGACTCGGTAGCGGTAGAGACCGCCCGCAGGATCCTTCTGCCACTTTTCGGTTCGGTTCACCCCAGGCTCACTCTCTCTGTCCTCAACCGACACAGACTCCGAAAAGTTCAGACCACGAAGATCGTAAACTTTCGTGCTCTCCCCGTGCTCCGATCCCGTACTCGCTTGTGAGCCGATGGAGTCGTGTCGGGTGAGAGACGCCCTCCTTTCTCCCATCTCGTTCGGGGGCTGTGCTCCACTGCTGGGATCCTTTCGGAAGGAAGTCAGTCTGCCTTCAAAGATCTCGAAGTACCGTCGAACCATGCCCGAAAAGGGTCCCCTGCCTGCCTTGTATAGAACGTTCGCTTTGGCAGGTTCGAACCCCGGTAGAGGACCGAAAGGAACGAAGGAGACGGCAACCTCGACCCGGCCCCTAACGAGGCTATCGAGATACTGCTCCTCGCTCTCGATCTCCCTCTCGAGTCCCCCTGGGTGCATGGACTTGTCTTTGAGGGCCTCCTTCATCTTCTGAATCTTCCTCTTTGATGCAGCGATCATCATCGAGATCTTCACCAACCTCCGATACTCCTCCTCGTCTCTGACCTGCGCGCTCATACGTACAGTCAAGATATGCACATGCAAGCTCGAGAGGGTATTCGCATGTGTTGCTGAAGAGGGGGCTCAAACAGGGAGGTGAGAAATGCGACTGACACTGGAGAGCCATCCTGCCTCCACCCGCCTCTTTTTACCCGCGTACTGGAATTCAAGTTTCCTTGAACCCTGCAGGTAAGTAGAGAGAGGAAGATGCACGCACGGGCATAAGAAGACATTTGTGTCCGCACTTGGGTCATGTTGACATAGGCGCACAGCAGGCAGTGAAGCAGACTCACCGGCATTCCCTCTATGCCCCCTAAATGAAAAACAATGATTCCGTGGTGTGCTCTTGTGAAGGCGTTTGTCGATTGCCTCCGATACCTCAACCGACTGATCTATTCAGGTCAGTCAGAAACCGATGCCACAGTCAGTCTGGAAGAGGGCAAGGCACAGAGACATCGAATAGGACTTCCGCGCACTCAGTTTGTGTTTGCGTTTCACGAAGACCCTGGAATGTCAAAATTGCCAAGGGAACTATGCCTGTAGAAGGTCTCTGGAGAAGATCCTTTGAGTCGATCGACCTCTAGTACAGCGGCACACTGATTGAGGCCAATCTCAGCTATATAGGGCAAAGGGGCTCCTATATCGGGCCCGCACAGCGTCAAACAATTTGCTTTTTTCCGGTGTCTGCGTTCCAGGATGGCACCGCGGGCGCGTCTTCGCGGGCCGATTCGCGGGGTCACGGCCGGGGCCGCGGCGGCCGGCACAATTTAAAGTGGCCGGGCCCTTGGGCCGAGACGCGCACACCTTCGCAAGCGTATCGGTCAGGAGAGATGCACGTGTTGAATTGCGTGTTGATTGCAGAAGAAAATGTACACTTCTTTTTCGGAAGCCGCAGGACGCAGGAACTGCTCCTATGAGATCGCATCTTGAAGCATTGTGCTGCAAGAGCGAAGCAAGACATCTGAAAGACTCTGTGCCCGTTAGCTCCGGTGTTGAAACGCGTTGACCGGTTCTTTTTGTTGAGTGTTGCTGAAGACTGCAACAGATAAGAGCCCTCTGTCTCTGTTCCTTAATTAAACCTTGATCTCTGTCCCCCGCTCTCCAAATGGTGAACAGGATGGACATGCACTCTTGTTCTGCATCCGATATGGACTTGGGATCTCAACGTTTGATGACAGAATGTCTTCAAGAAGGAGGACAAGGCGCTTTCCACCCACCCTCATGTGACTCAGGTGAGGCAAAAACATACAGAGAGAGAAACATTCTGTCCAAAAAGCTCAGGGGAAGCGAGACAAACCGCATTTCTTCACTCTCTGCAGGCATGGGAGCCCCCGTTGAAGATGAAAACTTCGCTGCGGTTTCGTACGGGTGCCGAAGCGGAAAAGGGGTTAGTCCACTTTCTTGCGTAACCGTTTCTTCCGTACATTGATTTTTGTGTATATGTAACTTTTTTTTGGTATTGTCACAGTTTGGCCTTCCACCGCAGTTCCCGTGGCTAGGCGCACTGGGGTGCAGCAAGATTTTGCAGAGTCCTTTCCTTCTTCAGGGCTCCAATCTTTTCTGGTGAGGTGATCTTGAACTTTCTCTTCTTGGGTCTATTTCTTTCGCAGGTCTGGGTGCACCACAGAGAATACCTCCTGTGATTCGTGAAATTTTCCTGTGTGCCTATCCCCCTCTTTTCTTGTACATAAATGTGGTTGCAGGGGCCTCAGCCCGTGCCCTCATCTTCTCGGTTCTCCTCTGGATCCGCCAAGAGACGTCAGCAGCCTCGTGCAGGAGGAGTGCAGGGCCAAAGAGACTCCTCCAGACGCACCCCCCCACACCAACAAAAGGGAGCGGGTGCGTCTGCTTTCCCCCATCAGTCTCCCTCTGCTTCCTTCAGTCAGGACGGTGCCAGTCCTGCAAAGAAGCAAAGGAGAACTGGGGGAGGGAAGAGGCCTGCACCCTTTTCGAAATCTCCACAGCACCAGAACAGAATGATGACCAGAGGACCTATCGAGTTCTCCCCCCCCTCTGTTGAGTCTCTTGCTGCCCTCTCGCGTCAGCAGGAGATGGAAAGAGAAGATTTTCTGGCCCCCCCCTCCCCAGCCCTGTCTCAAGGCAAACCTGCTGCTGCAGTAGCAGGCAGCATCGCAGGTAGCTGTGACTCTGCTGCCGCTGCGTCCTCGAGAGTTTCTTCTTCTCCCGTCTCCACAGGCGTCACTCTGGAGATGCAGACTCTGTTGATCCTCGACTGGGACGACACCCTGATGCCCACTTCCTGGCTGAGAGACGAGGTGGCCCCGTCTCTGGGCATCTCGGGGTTCCAGGCCCTGGCCCAGAGGGTGGACGAGGAGGCGCAACAGGGGTGGGACGTTCTCCATCCCGAACACCGCAGGGCCCTCGACCAGCTGGACTTTGCCGTGCGGAACCTGATCCTTGGACTTGTCCGAAAGGTCAGTCAGTCGGTGGGGGGGCAACAAGGCAATAATCACATGCAGTCAAGCAAGGACAGTAAGTAGTGCAGCAGAGCTTCTTCCCCCCCCAGAGAGACGGGCTCGTATCCGTCGTCAAAGTGGGAGGGACCACCTGTCTCTCTCTCTCTCTCTCTCTCTCTCTCTCTCTGTTTGTGCACATAAGATCCCCCTTTCTGTCCTTCCTCCCTGTGTGCAGGTGGACAACGCTCGCGTGGTTCTGGTGACGAATGCGTCCGGAGACTGGGTCGCAGAGAGCGGCTCAAGGTACCTCCCCCGGACCCACCACACCCTCCAGAGACTGAACACCCGGGTCGTCTACGCAAGAGAGCAGTGTGCAGGCTGGGGGCAGTCTGCTGAGGGCAGAACGATGAACTTGAAGGTGAGTGAGTGGTTGAGTGCTCAGCCGAAGGGGCAGAGGGTGATTTTCTCTTATCCTTTCTCATCTCGCTCTGGTCCCTGATGATTGGGAAGCCCGAACTTTTGCCCCTTTTTTTTCTCTTTTTTTTCTGCCTGAAACGAAAGGAAAAGAGTGGGGCCTTGTTGCAGACGCGCATCTCAATTTGTCACCAAGTCACGAAACAACCTTCTGAAGGTTACGTAGTTTGAGAGAGTATACCTATGTAAGGATGGATGGATGGATACGGATTGGTGGCTGCATGGCTGTGTGTGTGTGTGTGTGTGTGTGCAGATCCCCGCCTTCTTTGAGGAGATGCGACAGTTCCACGGGATGTGTCTCAGGAGGAAGTCGAGATGGGACGATAAGGAGGAGGGAGGGGCCAATGGGTACTTCCTCAACATCATCGGCGTGGGGGACCAGGAGGGAGACAGAGAAGCTCTTTTCCGGGCTGGAGAGATGTTCGCGTCAGTCAGTCAGCAAGCCAGCCAGCCACAAAATGAAACAGTCAGGCAAACCTGCAGACGTCCCACTTCCTCTTCTTTCTCGTCGGCTTTGCTTTCGTTTGGTCTCTGTTTCTACGTCAAGCAAAGAAGCACCGGGAGCCATTTCTTACCAGAGTCGTACTCCTTTTTCATTCGTCTTTGATTTTCTTTCTTTTCCTTTTTTCGCCTCTCCTTGTGTTTCTGCAGCACTGCCATCTCCGCATCGGGGCCCACCCGAGTGGCTCGCAAGTTTGTCCGTCTGGCAGAAAGCCCTACTGCCTCTGGTCTTCTGAAGGAGCTCCGTTCCCTTCAGAGACGCTTTACCGACGAATCCCTCGTGCTCATGACCGACGACGTCGACGCGAGGGCAGATGTGTGGGTGAAGGAGGACAACAGCCCTCGGGAGTCCAAGAGGGGTCGAGGGGGGGGGGCGAAGGGAACCTCTTCATCTTCTGGGAGAGGACAGAGGGCCGCCCCCGTGCATCTGTCTGTGTTTGAGGGTCCAGTGGTGGAGGCAGAAGAGCAAACGGAGACGGCTGGAGAGCAAGACGAGGAAGAGGTAGGCGATGACACGCGCACAGTGTCTGCCAGCGTGTCGAGTGGCAGTTCCGAGACTGACGCCCTGCTGATGGAGACGGGAACAACGGCAGAGGCGGATCTGGACGAGGAGGAGGACGGCGATCGTGTGCCTGTACAGGCAACTGATGTTGCCTCTCTTCTTTTTTGACTTACCTAAATGATCGTGTGCTGCTTCAGAAGAGAAGAAAAGAGAAAAAGATGAGAAAGAAGCAGCACGGGCGAGGAAGGGGGGAAAGCAAGAGAGGGAAGAGAAAACTGCATGTGGAGAGGCATGCAGTGGCAGGGCTGGGGGGAGGGCAGTGAAGTCTCTTGATCGTTTCTTCCTTCCTTCTTTCCTGTCTTTTCTTTTCATGGTCCTGGGTGGATCCTCTTCTCCTTCCCCCCTTTTCGCCGATTCACTCACTCGGTCATTCTGCTAATACGTCTCCTTCTCTGTCTTTTCTTCTCTTCTCTTCCGTGTCGTTTCTCCTTGTCTTGTGTTGTGATTTTCTTCTCTGGCCTTGGCTTCTTCTCGCCTTTTTCCTGCCTGTATGTGATTTGGGACGTTTGATCTGGTAGAAAGGTGTGAATGACAGGGGAGAATTTATGTGTCGTCGATGCACTATCGAAGGAGAGAAAAGGAAGGAAAGAACCACTTGAGGTTGCAGGAACGGCCTCGAACGAGACGGAGAGGAAGAGAGCGAATCAGAAAACATTAACACGAGCCAAAAAGGGCCCCTCGCCTCTTCCATCTTAGGGTGCATGCCGAAGAAAGAAAAAGCGGCTGAGATAAAAGGAGAAAATAGACACACAGGGAAAAACAGGGGATCGATGGAGCATCCATCCACCCCTCTTGCCTGCTCTGCTGCCTTCTTTCTTGCTCCCTTATCCGTGTATCCGTCTGTTAAGCTTCTTCTCCTTCCTCCAAGCTCTGTGTGTATCGGCTTCCGATGGTCTCTTTCTGTCTATTCACACATCCCCCTTCCCCCCCCCTTGCGCACTTCTCTTCGTTGTTTCCGGACAACACTCTTCGAACCGCCATAACTCAATGAATGTCGGAAGAGGTATCCCTTCTCCCCTGGCCGTGTTCCATGTCGCGCTTTCTCGCACACATCTTCCTTTCTCCACATGTTTTGTTCCTGTCTGTCTGTCTGTCTGTCTGTCTGTCTGGCAATTCCACCTGGCCGGGTTGTCTGTCTGTCTCTGGCTGGAGGGAGCCCTGTCTGCCTGCCTGTATCGTCTGCCTGTTGGACGAATAGGGGGGGGGGGGCGCGTTTGATTGATCAGTCTCAGTCAGTGAGCGAGTCCCTCGTTCAGTCGTTTGAGAGCAGGGAAGGAGGGAAAGGAGGTTTTCAAAGAAACAGATCTTACAAACAAACTGGAAAGAGATAGGAAAACGAAGCAAGTCAAGACTTCCTCCTTCCTCCTCTCCCTCTTACTGAATCAATCTAGCTTCCTGAACTCTTCTCTATCTACCCTTTCTTCTCTCAGGGAAGAGAGGGGCGGCAAAGCGACCAATGAGAATTGTTGGGGGCAGAAGACATGCATTGACGAATTGAAGTCATACAGACACACACACTTAAGAGAAGAGGAAGGAACAAGCGTCACTGAGAGCGCCAATCGCAAATTTCGCCTTCTTGGTCTGGCTGCGAAGTTGAAGAGGGGAGGGGGTGCGTGCGTGCGTGATTTCTTTTCTTTTCTCTCTCTCTTTGTTTTTCGATTGGACGAGAAACAATCTGAAGAAGAAAAGAAAGTATGCGTCGATCTATTTACCCATCACTCCATTTGTTCAGTCGCATGACGCCCAAACCAAATGCCTGGACGTCTCCATTTTGTCTTCGCATTTCCTCTCCGCTCTTCGTGCCCGCCCACCTTCTTTCCTTCTCGATGTCTTTCATTTCAACAGAGCTGCAGCGCCTTTCATTCCTTTCTATGCCACATTCGTCCCCTCTAGTGCCGGCCTCTTTTTCTTACGTGCTTGCTCCTCCCTTTCTTCTGCTTGCCCCCTCGTTCGTTCTGAATGATCTTTGCACTAACGTTGTGTGTCGATTTTGTATCTGGAGAGGAATGCACAGGAAGGAAGGAAGGAAGAAGGCCAAAAATGACAGGTGTACCCTCAGTATGAGGTGGTACGGAAGTGTGACAACAACAAATGGTAGATGAGAAATTAGAAGATGAATGAATGACGAGGACCTTTCGGTCCATTGTATAGAGACAAAAAAAGAGACATACAGTCCATTTCTTCAACCGTGGAAAGAAGGAAATCACGCTCCAACCAAAAAAAGCAGCAAAGAGAGAAAGGAAGAAGGAAAGTGCCCTAACGAATTCAACATGAAGCATGCATGCAATCAATGGTTCTCCCTCCCTCCCCCTCTCTTTCTCTCCCTCTGCCTCAAAACGATGAATGTATGCAAAGAACGAATTCGGAAAACAGGGAAGAGGGAAAGGGAAAGGGGGGAATGTATGGAGAGGGTCGGAATTCGAGAAATGGGGGTGGATGCGTGCATGCGCGTATCCAGACTCCGTCACTCATTCTGATGATGATGATTGGAACCGACTCAACCTGACCTAGTCAATCTTTCTGTCTGTCTGCGTGTCATTCCTTCTTTTCTTTCTTTCTTTCCTTCTTCTTTTCCATCTTTCCTTGAGAATTTTCTCGTCTTCTTCTTCTTTTTCTTCTGCCTGAAGTTCCTCTTTTGTGTAGGACTCGCTTGTCCTCCTGTCTACCAGGCCTCCCGGATTGGCTTTGCAGTTCGTGAATCCTTCCGTCGTCGTGGCCGTCTCCTTGGAAGGCCATGAAAAGAAAAGCACCAACCAACCCGACAGGGTGGAGCCAGCCAAGCGAGTTGAATTTTTGGTTACTTGTCTTGAATGACTTCTCTTTTCTTCCTTTCCTTATTCCTCTCCTTCCTCTTCTTTTTGTTGTTCAACCTTCGCATTCCTCCAAACGCACAAAGATGTCGACGGTCGGGAATGCGTGCGTCAGAAGAAAAAAGGGGTGTGTCTCTTCAAGTCCGTACAAACAGACAAGACAGCCGTGTGGGTGAAAGACAGGAGAGAACAAGACGTCTTCTGGTCAGGAGAAAGAAAGAAAACCTCTGTAAAAAAAAGAAGGAAGGAAGAAAGAAAGAAAGAAAACAGGCCACTACATCCGAATGATTTGGAAGCGGACCAAGTCGACCGCGTCAAAACAAAAGTCGCCCCCGTCACAAAAGATGTGTGAACAGAGTGGAAAAGAGACAGACGGGTGAAAGGACACGAGCAAAGAGGAAAGACGGAAGAAAGAGGAATCGCTCAGTGGGGCAGCTGGGCAGAAAGGAGGATGGATGGATGGATGAATGGGACATCATAAAAAGACGAGAAGAACAAGAGACAAAAGGAAAGCAATGCAACAACGGGGAAGGCAAAAGAGCACTCACTCCCTGGACCCGTTCTTTGTTCTTCCTTCCTCCTGGAATGAATGCCTTTGAGGAAGAGGTCGATATGTAGCCTCCCTCGCTCCTCTCATCAGAATTCCTCTGCTGTCCCTCCCTGTCTCTCTTTCGTCTCGTGGATGTTCTGCTGGCATCATCACCGTCTCTCTGGATCTTCGCGATCGATGTGGTCTTTCAACGGAAGGAAGGGAGGAAGGAAGCAAGGAAGGACGATAGCTTGGTCTTTCAATCTGCTTAGCTGTCTGTGTCTCCTCATTCGTCTCTTTCCCTCCCTCTTTCTGTTCGTTTTCTGTGTGCACCGGGAAACGATGCGGTGCTGGATGGTCTTGATCTGATCAGCTTTAGGGCTGTCGGTCTGTCGGCGTGTCTGTGTGTGCTGACTTTCTTTCTCACGGCGAAGAGACGCCCTTCGACTCTTTCTCAGACAAACGAAGGCAGGTAAAGGTAAAGTTTGGAGCATCACAAAGGCAAAGCCACCAAAGGGTATGGATCTGTCCGGGTTGTGGGGCTGGGGGGGGAACCGATTTGTTCTTCAATATTTGTGTAGTAATTGTCTGTCCCCTTTTTCTCTCTGTCTCAAAAGAAAAAGAGGGAAACAAAAGAAAGGAAGTCATTGATCTGATGACTGACGGTGTGCAGGAGGAGGAGCATCTAGAGGAGGAAAAGCAGAAGAAAGCAAAGGGGAGAATTGAAGAGCAAGAAGCGTCAAGAAAGAGTGTGTTGACCCTCTGCAGTGACATCGGTAGAGGGAATGTACAACCTTAGAGCATGTAGGGGCAAGGATGGGGGGTTCTACTTGGCGAATTCGCCTGACAGTACAGAGTTTGGCTTATTTATCCGTTTCTTTGGATGAATTAATGGATGGTTGCCTCTGCCTGTGCATGCGTGTTCTCTCAACTGCGTCACATCCTGGTCTCTGTCTCTGTGCCTGTCTCCATTTGCATTCAGCTTACATGGTACATATGTACCCTGCATGCGTGTGTGCTTCTGTCTGATGCTTCTTCGTTCTGCACCCGCCTGCCTGCCTGCCTGCCTGTTTTTGACACCCTGTAGTTTCGTTTGTTGTGCTTTATATGCAACAAGAGGACGGTGGAGAGGAGTCGAACTCGCTCCTCTCTTCTTTGTTCGTCTCTGTGTTGTGCGTGTGTCTGTATGCCAGTAAGGTTTCGTTCTTTGTCTGTCTCTGTGTTCAATCAATTAAGTCTGCATGGGTGAGTGAATGACTGACTCATGTGTCTTCTTCGTCCCCTTCGTGCGTGCAACGTCTCTTTCTCTCTTTGTACATCAACCGCAAGGGAGGTGTGGGCTTCCGTTTGTTGCGCTGGCTCTACCTTGATTCGTCCTTTTTTGTCTTTGTCTTGTTGCGTGAGAAGGAACTGGAAGAGCGTCGATCCGAATCACCAACAATCAAAAGAAGAAACTGAGAGGCAGACTGCACGCAGAAACGGACTCAAAGAAACGAAAGAAATGGCGTGAGGTTTTTGTGCCATTGGCCGTTTCTTTCTTTCTCTCTTCCGTGCTTGCTTGACTCCCGTTTTGTTCTTCGTCTCCCCTGCAGGAGAGGGCGGGGACAGGAGGAGGCGATCCTGCAACAGGATTGCTTCCACCTCATTCATCCACTCCTTCTTTCACTTCTCTATTTGTTTCTCTCCCTTTCTCCCTCCTTCTCAACATGTCGTTGCCTTTGTGCGTGTGCCTGGTTCCATTCGTTTCATCAGATGAGTGCGTGCGAAGGAAGCAAATGGATTTTCTTCTGGGGTTCTGCTGTCAGCCCCTCCCTCTATTTATTTAAAGAAAGGAAAGTGTCGATTCTTTTTTTCATTCATTCATGCTTGGAACCCAACCACGCATTGAAAAAAGGAAGACTTATTTAAGAATCCAAAAAGAACCCCCTCCTTCCCCCCTCTTGTTTCCCTTCACTGCAACTAACGACACAGCTCTTGGTGACTTCTCCATCTGAATTTGGCTCTTTTTCATCTTTTTGTGCTGCGCCTTCAGTCTGTAGTCTCCTTCTCTCTCCCTCTCTCTCACTTTTGTCTGGACGGAGTCGAAAGTTTTCGATCGCTTCACCATCGCAAGCACTCCACTCATCTTCTTTCATCTTATATCATGTTGAAAAGCATCTGTTTCTCCCTTCTCCCGTCCAATTCTTTGCGCTCAACTGAAAGGCGAGCATCAAGTTATCGTCTCATTTGCACGCACGCAGGCAAAGCTCCTTTACGTTCTTTCCCCTTTCCTCTTTCCTCTCGCTTTCCCTCTTTTTATCCACTTGATTGCATGCCAAACACACACACGTCTCTTAATTCTCTCCCTGGATGGATGTTGCCCCTCCGTCTCCTCTTTACCAGCTGTCTCTCTCATCTTTCGTCCTTCTTTCTGCCCTTTCTTCTTCAATCACAGGGTTTCGTTTGGGGATGGAGGGAGGCAGGGGAGACATTGGGTGTCCCTTTTTCGTTTCTTGATGACGTCCGTACTCCTTGTATCCTCACTTCACTTTCTGGCTGTCTGGATGAAGAAGACAGACAGAAAGGCAGGGCATTTGAGAGCAAAGGAGGACATCAGAACCAGAACTTGCTTCGCTGGTAAGTTGGTTCGCCATTTCTTTCCTGCTTTGGCTGATGGTAGACTTGTAGTTTCATTCGTTGCTTCTAGTCGGATAAGGACCGGAACGGACAGAAGGTTTCAGATCACGAAGCGCTGACTTCTTTCTTGTCGGTCGTTTTGGGTGTCCCTTTTTACAGACAGTCAATCAGACGGACAAGCAAAAGAAACCTGAAGAGACCTGACACAGAAAAGGAGAGGGAGGGAGAGCGGAGTCTTTCTCGTGGGGCAGAGGGAGAGGGACAGATGAGCGGCTCTAGTGACAGATAGACGGCAAGTACGAAAAGACAGACAGAAGATCAAAGAGGAAGGGCGGAAGAGAAATACAATGTGTGAGAGAGACGCGGAACGGTAGTGCACCCATGCCGTCGTCATTTTTACTCTTCTCTTTCCCATGCCGACGTAGCGCTTGTGCTTCAGGCAACATCTTTTCGTTCCCTACCCTCCTGCCTGAGTGCACGCCTCTATGGCGATGTTGCTTTTCCTTTTCGTGAAGAGTTGCACTGGGAAAGGGTAGGAAGGTTGAGCTAAGAAGAAAAGGGAAAAAAAGTGAAAACCAATCGCATCAAGTCAAAGACACACGTACTGTCGGGAAAGGGTGGGAAGGGTAAGTCAGTGATCTGCATGGCTGAGCTGAACAAGCCAGGTGGCAAAGGAAAGAGAAAAGTAAGATGACAGGCAGTGAAGGCACGAGAAAATGACGAGAACGAAAAAGCGGCAGAGGCGAGCAAAAAAAGATGAAGGAAAAAAGCAGCTAAGAGACAATTACTCAGTCTATGAATCAAATGCATGGACTGTTGTGTAAGTCCAGACAACAAACGAAAGAAAGGCGGGGTGAATGAAGGCGCTTGAAAGATCGAGAGTTTTTTTTCTCTCTCTCTGCATGCATGCATGACATTTGCGTGAAGGAGGACAATCCGCTCGTCTGTCGTCATTCCATTCTGAGTTTGAGGTTTTGGCTACACCCATTCCATCACGATGATTGGACTGAAAGACAAATTCCTTCATCCGCTTGCCCTGCCTCTATGCCGCGGCTCCACTGGTTTGGGTTGTTTCTGATGTTTTGTATTCTAACTAACGAATAGACCTATTTACCGAGCTCAAAATTGAGCCTTCTTCTCTTCAGGGCTTGCTTAGTCTGCCCCGTGTGTGTGGGAGCCAGCAAGGAGACAGGCAGTCCGGGAACACTCGAAGAAAAGAAAAGAAATTGACGGTAGAAGCACTCACACATTTCGAGTAAGAAAAGGAGAAACAAAGCAAAATAATGAGGATGGGAGCAGAACGGAATGGAAAAACAACAGCTGCTTCGGATGGAAGAAGAAAGAATTCAGATCCATTCTCGTCTTCCTTCTTGCATTCCTCCGTTCCTGACTGAATGACTGACTGGTCGTGTTGGGGAAGTGAGGAATCCCGATTGCACCATTGACAACACACCCGTGGGAGAAAAGGGGCAAAGTTCAACCAGTCCGTGGTTTTTGTTTGTTTTCTGCTCGTCTTTCCCTTTTTCCCAAGAAAGCTTTCTTTCATCACGCCTGCACACACATAGTTTTTCTTTCTTTCGTACTGCCCGAGAGATGGTCTCACCTCCTCAAGAAGAAGAAGACAGGGTTTGAAGGCTCCTAGCTGTCTGACCGTCTAGAGGAAATTTTGGCTGCATGGGAGACAGAGAGAAGGGAAAGGGAAGCAAGTTGATATGCAGGTCCATTTTTGAACTGTACCCTTCGTCGGTTCGTTCGTTGTGCCTATTTAAGTTCCAATTCAGAAAAACGAGCTCCCCGTTTCTTTCGCTTTCTTTTAGCTTGTCCCAACAAACCGTCTCTGCTGTTCTGTTTATCGTTTTCTTCTTTACTGCTTTCTCTATTTCCAGGCAATTCTCTTCCTTCTTCGTCTCTTTTTTTTTTGCTGCTTTATGGATCGACCGGCCGAATTTGCAGCCTGGAAGGATACCTTCGGATCGATCCTGAATTTCTCAAATGGACAGCTGAGACGTACCTGAAGGGGAGGTTCCTTCAATGCGGTTGGAATTACATGCAGAACTAGATGCAGAAGACTTGCACGCTGGTGTGGGTGAGCTGTTGAAAGCTAGCTGGGTTGAAGAATTCAGAAAGAAGAAATAATTGGCGACTGGCTCTAGGACTGGCTGCAGCCTGATCGATTCTGAGGGATCCAGTGATACTGCAGTGAAGTCAGGCCTGGCCTGGCCGGGGCAACGCGAAACGGCCGGCGCGTATCAAAAGGCAACGAAAACAAAATTACTCCGATGAACCCGTTCTCCTGCCATAATATCAAGTGTCAGATTTGTTTATCAAAATAGTTTTTATAATTATCTTTCGAAACACCAGTCAAAACAATTATTAGGTGCGTTAAAAAACTATATATAGAAAAAACATGCCTCTTTTAAAAGTCTTTTTGACTAGCTTGTTGATTTCAAGCTGAAACTTAAACAGCGAATTAAATCGATCAGTATAAGTCGAAAAGATTATAATTTACCAGATAGTTTAATTTCTAGTTTAATTTAAGTTTTTTCAACGTACTGCCTGCTAAACTGTCTGCATGCATGTATATATAGTTTTTATATTTTTCTTTTATGATATCTACTAAACCTAGCACTAAACAACGGGTGTCTTTTATGCAATACGCACTCCCTGCAACCTAGCCTGCAACACTCATACAACACTTAAACAACAGTTGTTTGTCTACTTAAGGGGGTGACAAATATAAGAAAAAAAGAAAAGATATATATGGAAAAAAAATCCTTTTTTTTTTTTTTTTAATTTCTTTATCTAGTGCACCGTCTAGATAAATTGAAATTTAATTTGTTACTAACAAACTTATATAGTAGTAGCTCTATTGTTTCATGTACTTAATTATATAATGTTAATAATGATGATGACTGTTATTAAGAAGCTATCTAAGAAGCTATCTAGGAGGCTATATAGACTAGGCTATAGGCTGAGATATACTCGGAGATATGATAAAATATATCAGCTAGCATATAACTCGATCGGTATGAAGGAATTCATTGCGCCTTGGAATCAATGTTAATGGCTGGCTGCTTTAGCAACATGCACATTGATGCGCGCTTTCGAAACCTTGGCCTGAATGCGTGATGCAATCGCCACAATATAGTCGCAATTGCGTCTTTCATCCAGCTCACCAAAGCTGATTTACTTGTTTACCGCTCTAGTCATCCCTTTGCTTACCTTTGCAATGAGTCGTCGATCTGCATGACAGTGCATGCCGATCACGGCATGCACCACTCTGCTTACATTCCTCCTTTCTCTCCTTCATTGTGTCATCTCCTTTTCTGCATCTTCCTTATGTTCTTTTGTGATGTTTGTTTACAAATGTGACGTAGAATGTCAGTCTGTTCTTTCGACATGCATGGGTGTTTCATTCAACAGGCTTGCTTTCGTGCGCGTTGGTGGGGATGCGATTCAGTTCCAACTGAAGTTCCCTCCCCAACCTTTCATAACACCTTCCTCGACCATGCAGGCAGGAATCACCGTGTGCTCACCAAAGGTGTCTGTCTGAGGGTGCAATTCCTCTGCATGATCACTTAGGTCCAAGTTTGATAGGTGAAAATTTGACACTTTCTCTACGGGTCGCCGCCTGCAGACTGCAGACTGCCTCCATATCTTGTTTGCGTGTCTTAAAGAACATAATGCCTCTCGACTGTCTTCGGTTCTCTTTTTTCATTTCTGCGTGTTTCATCCTTGGCCCCATTCATTGACTTTTGTTCTCGATCTCTTTTGGTGTTCGTGTACAAACTTAGTGGATGAGTCACTGGCTCACAGACTGATCGAAGAGACGGAAGCAAAGTGCAAAAAATACGTTCTTGCTTTTTCTTCTTTTTGGTCATTCCTGTCGGCGTTGTCTCGAACGTTCAGTCTTCAAAGTCGCATGGAAATAAGCGGGAGATTCTTTCAAGTTTCCAATCCACCGCTTTGATTAGTACTTGTCCACATGTTTTTTTTCTTTTCTCTTCGTTTCTCTATTTGTTGCTCTTCTCGGCTCGTGTCTTCTCTTTCTCGACAAACTTCTGTTCAAGTCACCTTTGCACTTGCACTTTCAACAGGAAGAGAGTTAGTTTGTTTCTGTTTTTTTCTTTTCTGTCTTCAGAGTGTCGCACTGCACAAGACATTGAAAAGGTTACAGTTTGTTTGTTCACCTCTCGCCCGCCTCCGAAGGCGCCATCTGGAGGTGCGTGGGGGGGCTGGAAGAAAAGAGACGCATACCAAAATCTGTGAGGGGGAACAATGCCTTCTTGGCTGGTGCTTGAATGCCTCCGTGGGGCTTGACGGGGGTCTCTCGTCTCTCGAGGAATCCGCCGTTACCGTTGACCTTCGTGCCGGCCTTCTCCTCAATCACATCCTTCCAATCAACCGACCCTCTCTTCTTGGCTGTCTGCACAGTGAACGGCGCAAGCGTGGTGTCGTCCTTCTTGGTCACGACGACCTCGTAGATCATCGTCTGATGGTCAGAGACCTGGGAGACGAACTGGGAGCTCTTCTCGAAGTAGGTCTCCATTTCCTGAATGTTAGGAAGGTAAAGGAGACGGTCAAGGTAGCCCATCTTGATCACTCCATCGAGCTTGAGGTTCTCATCCGCAAGGCAACGGTGGCACCCGGACACGGCACCGTCCTTGCCTGCGTGTGCGATGCACTTCGCGGCAGGGCCCATCATCGCGTCCATGCAGGTGTCCTGGAGGAAGTACTCGATCCAGGTCATCCTGCAAACACGAACGATCAAAAGACACGACCCCCAAAAAGGCCTTCAGCACCTCATACGTCAAAGAGAGAGAGAGACCGTTCCGGAGACATGACGTATAGATTCAGAGAGAGAAAGGGCCACAGATAAGGAAGCAGAAAGGCCCCAGCAGTTTCTATCTCGTGCTTGATGGAAGATGTCTGTCTGCCGTCTGACTCAAAAACTCACTGGCTGGCTGACTGACTGTTTGGAGGGCAACTTGTCGTAGGTGGCAAAAGCAGTCGCATCGAAGTCCGTGGGCAGGTAGGCGGCGTTGAATTTTCCCTTCGCCCCGTTCTCGTGGAAGCTGGAGAGCCCAGCCGCCCAGTGGGTCGACATCAGCGCGCACATGCCGCCCATGAAGAATCTGTAGTCGGGAATGTTCGCGTGGGCAAACGCCTTCTTGATCTGATCGGAGAACATCGCATCGAGGAGGCTCTTGAAGGTTGTGAGGGTCTGGTCGTTTTGGGGGTCCTGGCTTTGGGCCTTTTTCTCGAGGTATTCCTTCACCTTGTCGGTCACTGGTGCGACCTTCTCTTTGTGTGCAATTTCTCTGAGGGCCGTGCGGAGAGTTTGGAGGAGGTCATCGTCGTATGGCCCCTCTGGGGTCTCGTCATTGGCCATGTAGTAGGCGTAACGGTTCTTCTGGATGTTGACCTCAATGTCCATGCCGTCCTCACCAGGGGCCCAGGAATATCCGGGAGGGAAGGTGTAGGGATCGTCAATGAGAAAATTGTTGGGCGCATCTTTTGCGAGGATGTCGGCACGCTGCCAGCCGTCCGAGTCTCTGATGGCATCGTATCTGCTGGGACCTGAGCTCACACGGGTGGTGTAGAGAGGCATGTTGAGGAAACTCTCCCAGAACCATGCCGAGAGGGTGGCGTGCTCTTGGGTCTTTTTGGCGGCATTCGTGAGGGCGGAGAAGAAATCAGTCCTGGCCTTGGTGGTCTTGAACGAGGCATCGTGGGCAGCCATGCGGGCAGTGAGGTGGCAGGCGTCGATGCGGTAGTTGAAGTCTCCGGTGATGAAGATGCCTCCATTGAAGATCTGCAACACGCACAATTGCACATTCACATGGACACATATTTACACCCACACAAACACACACACATACACACGCACACACGCACACACACACACACACACAGAGAGAGAGAGAGAGAGTAACTCAAGCAGGATTGTAATGAAGGCGAAGGCGGTATGTGGAAAGCGAAAAGAGAAAGAGGGAGAAAGGACATCCATCCAAAACGATTTTCTCTTTCTTTCTGCCAGAGAGAGAATGAGGGAGGACGTTCATGCACGTACCTGCAGAGCGAGATCCTTGATGTCCGGAACAGGGGTCTTGTCGCTTGGTTTGGACATCAGAGCTTTGACCGCGTCTGAGGTCTTTTTGTCAACCTCCCGCATTTCAAGAGCCTTCCCAGCCTGCATCCATTCATCCATTTGATCATCCGTTCATTCATTCATGCATCTCGCTGTTCTTTCATACGGCATTTCAAGAAGCAGTTTTCAACAAAAGTAGCAGAATGATCGCACTTCAATGACAAACACAAAAATGCCCCGCATTGCATGTCGGTCGTGGAGCCACAAAAAAGGGTGCAAGCAAGATCACACTGTCACATGGGCAAGGCGCACAAGAAAGGACCTACCGCTGTGCCAAGAATGCTGAACATCGCCGAGTATCTGCCTGAGTCGTCCACCTTCGGATCTTCCTGCAGGGACAATCAGACAAACGGACAGACAGACCGAAAGAAAGAAAGAAAGAAAGAAAGAAAGAAAGAAAGTGAAAGGGAGAGGAAGAGGTAGAGGGAGGGAGAGAGAAAGACCAAGGCTCAAAGACACAGAGGGATCTCCGGCTCTCTCTGAGGGTCGGAAAAAGAACAGAGGAGCATAGAAGGAAGAATGCAATCGTGTAGAGGCCGCAGGAGGCACAGACAAGAAAAGAGAGAGAGAGAGAGAGAATGCGGGAGAAAGACACGTTCCTCTTCTGTTCCCTCTCTTTCAAGATTACCCTCCCCACCTCCACGCACCTGAGAGCTGATGTGCACTCCTGCGAAGAGGGCGGTGATGGACTCGTCTGTGCCATCATTGTCTTTGGGGATGTGCACGACCATCATGATGGATCCCTTCTCTGACTTGCCCTTCTCCCACTTGGCAAACCCAAACTCAGCTGCGATACCGTTCGGGCAGTTACTGCACGGGAAGTGAGACGAGGCAGAGGAGAAAGAAGTCATCACTAAAAATAACTCTTCAGCCGTTGAGGCAGATGGACGGAAAAATACAAAGGCCAAAAGAGAGTTGAAAACGGAACATGACAGAGTAGTACGTGTTTTTTTTCCAGCGCACAAGACATCTCTTTCTTCGACCTTGTCTGGTGTGTCACTGCAACCCACCGGTTTCTGACGACGATGGCATACTGTCTGTTCCACCCCCTGGCCATCTTTGTTCCCAGAGTGCCGAGCTCCTGCAGGCAACCATGGTTCGAGACAATCCGTAAGGTTGAGCGACAGGATAGAGGCGGCAAAGAGGAGAAGGAGACAGCACAAAGCAGCACGCAGAAGAAGGAGCCACTGATCAGACACAAGTAGTCAGACACACGTAGATACAAGCACGGAGAGAGAGACAGGGAGGACGCACTTACTCACTCACTCACTCACTCACTCACTCTCTCCCTCACTCCCTCACTCCCTCGCGCACACACACACAGACACATACACAGACACAGACACAGACACATACACACATACAAATCCCACACACACACACACACACGCAGACACACACACGCAGACACACACACGCAGACACGCACACACACACACACACACACACATACACACACAGACGCAGACACACACACACACACACACACACAGAGAGAGAGAGAGAGAGAGAGAGAGAGAGACAGACAGACACAGACACAGACACAGACACACACACACACACCGCAGGCAGGCACGCACACAGCGGACAGGCCCGAAAAAAATGCGTCCAAGGCCAAGTGCAAGTACTCAGCGTTCTGTCTAGACCGCCAAGAAAGTCATGCGAGCTTGACCTATGCACACGGACACACAGCTAGTGAACCAGGAGGCACGCTTTCCAGTCGGGAAACACGGAGAGGACCCCATTTTATGACAAAGGAGCTCCGATCGAAGTTTCATGAGCAAAGAGGTCATGGCTGCGGCATGGTGAGGCCAGCAACTGGCAGCATGTGCTCTTCTGGTCACTCAACGGTCTTGTTCTTACAGCCAAAAATGCAAGTATGCTGTCTGTGCGTCGACAAAGACCAGAGTCAGGGATGAATGGATGGATGCACGGATGCATGAAGGAGACGAGGGAGAAAGGAAGGGTGGCGACGTACAATGCCCTCGATGTCGTCCTTCGTTGGCAGGACGTAGTTGGAGTGTTTGATTTTGGCGAAGGCGGCAAGGATCTCGTCCTTCATGTCGTCAACTCCCGTCTGGGTGTATGCAATCTCCTGCAGGAAGACAGAGGGGGAAAAAAGGGGGGGAGCAGACAGTAAATGAGTGCCAAGCGATGGTGAGCCTATCAGCATGCCCTCTCCGCGCTTGACAGATCGGTCGCATTACAAGCAAACATGCAGTACAATGCAAACCTGCACGAGCCCGGCATCGAAGTCTTCTGTCGCAACAGGACCCCACCAGAAGAGGTGCCAGAATGGATCAAGAAAAAAGTGGCAAAGGGAGAGCAACTGTGTCCCAACAGTACACGAGCCAGACCATCTGTTGGTAGACCGACGGATGGACACACTCGCATGCGTACATGCATGCACTCATGCTGACCTGGTAGTAGATTACGAAGAAGTCGACGGACTGCTCCCAGATTCCCTCCAGGAGAGGGAGCATGTGGTCGGCATCCGGACGTGCGTACTCGGTGTTCCAGGTGACGACGCGGGCCCTGATCCCGTCGGTGCTGCACTGGTCGTGGCTGGCTCTCTTCCTGCCAACGATCTCGGTGATGTCGGGAGTGCGGGGAGTCGGGTTGCGCAGAGCAAGAGTGAAGTCCCTGTAGCGGATGCAAGCGCAGTCGGTGGCGCTGCACTGGTCGGTAATGCCGCTGTAGGTGGGGGCATTGCAGGTCTCGGTCTCGATAGGGTAAGCGATACGGTTGATTACGCCATCGCTGTCCTTCTGCTTGTCAGTTTCGTCCTCGATCGCCTTGCACCTGGGGACGCAGGCCTTGCCCTTGTTGAAAGCGAAGGCCGCGTTCTCCACTCGGTCATCAACGATCGTGGACGAGACTTGTTCTTGGACTTGATCGTTGGACGTCTGCTCCTCAGTGGCTTCGTCATTGACGTCGACGTCATTGGATGCCAGGGAAATGGCAAAGAGGAAGAAAAACTGAAGGGCAAAAAGCCGAAGAAACTTCATCTTGGACGAGGGGCAGTTCCTACGAAAGTGAATGAAGGGTACTTTCCGCGGATAACCTCTGTAGGTAATCTTGCTCGGCAGATCACGCAATGAGAGAGCAGACAGTCCTTCCTTTTGGTCCCAGGCTGCTGTGAGGATCCGTTCTTGACCGCACGTGCATGGTGCTTCCGTCTTTCGACTGCATGCATTGAACCATGCATGTACACGTGATTAATCGGCCGCGAGCTCGATCTGCATGACCGCGATACGCGCAAAAAAAAAAAAAAAAAAA
>JAHBMJ010000338.1:7671-49901 GCA_018398765.1 Chromera velia | reverse complement strand
GGAGAGAGAGAGAGAGAGAGAGAGAGAGAGAGCGAAGAGAGAGAGAGAGAGAGAGAGAGAGAGAGTGAGAACGAGGGAAAGAGAGAACAGAGGAGAGAGAAACCCCTTCTCTCTCTTCTTCCGTCCCACGTCTAATGGATCTTTGTCTACGACATCAAGCTAGAGCAATCAGATGATGGTCGTTGATCTTCAAACGGATAAACTCAATGCAGTGAACGTACTTTGAAGATTGAGACATAATAAATGAAACCATAGTGAGTGTGAGGGGTTGCTAGGAAGTCTGGGCTTGTGGGGCACTTAACTAGAAGTAGCATTGCTTAGCTCGGGCTGGGCCTGCGTGAGAATGGCATAGCTCGCGGGTGCGCACGTATAATGATTGATCGCGATATGTGAGCATGCGCAGTGATGCAATCAGTAGACCAAACATAAGAGTGGGTCTGATTCCAAGAGTCATTGTATGAGGTTTGACTGCCAGACTTATCGACTTCTCCCTTGGAACTATGTAGACTTTGAGAAGGCGTATAGTAGCGCTAGAGTACTCTCTTCCAGAAGCTACAGTAACTATTACTTATGAGCCCCGTACACCTCTTACAGTTGGTTTAGCAGAGCTTAATTTTGGTTGCACAGGGGCAGACGGTGTGGCATGAGATGAAAGGAAGTAGATTGATGAAGACAGGTGGGCTAGTCACGTGAATTATCAGGTTGTGTAGAGTGTTGTGGCAGTTAGATGATTGAGAGCCTAGAACAGATTAAACTCTTTTCAGCTCTGTTGTGTTGTTTCATTCTGTCTTGAATTTTGTGGTGTTCTCGAGGGAAGATGAGGAGCTGAAGAGGTCTGAGAGGTGTTTCTGCTTTCTACCACTTATAGCGAGAGAGCAGTATGAACGGAACATTGCTGAAGAAATGGAGGAGAACTTGGAACCAAAAGCAGGGAGAAATAGGGAGAAGTGAGGGAGAAGATCGATGAGACTCAGTCTGACTTCTAACCCTGATGACGTCATGGAGCACCGGATGTTGTTGCCCACTGAGAAAGTGCCCCGGCACGGCGGCTACACTTGTATTCATCGGCATCACCAGTGGATTCCTCTAGTGGATTCCTGAAAACCTGGAGGAACCGCTTCTACTTTTGTTTTTGCTGTTTATGTCTGGGTTTGGGTGTGTGTGATTTGAAGGGAAGGAAGACTGGAGTAAGGAAAGAGATGGGAGGTGAGCCGGGAGTGGGCTGCAAGTGGTTAGTTGTTTTTTTATTACTATTCCTATCTTTTTGGTTATATTTCTACGTTTGCTCTCTATGTTTTTGTGAATGTTGAAAAGGTAGAAGGAAAGATGAAGTGAAGAGGTAGATGTAGGTAGATAAAGAGATGGGAATTGCAAAGGTAGATGCAAGAAAGACATATAGAGGTATATGGTGGAGGTTGGTGTTGTATTGTTACTTTATGGGTTGATCCTTCTGTCTCTCTGAATCTCTCTGATTGTCTTCTTTCTCCGTTTATGAAATATAAATGGGTGATAGAGATAGTCGGGGAGAAAGGAAAGAAAGAATGATGAAAGAGAGAGACGGGAGCCTTAACCAAGGCAATGGAGTGAGGGTAAGTGTATTCTTTTTATCTATTCTCTAATCTTTCCCACTGTTCGTCTGGGCATAGAAAAACACTGTGCAGAAAAAAAAGAGGGAAAAGAATTGAAAGGGAGACTAAGAAATGAAATAAAGAGAAAAATCAGATACTTTGCAAAGCAAAGAAGAAAAGGAAAGACAGGAGAGAAGGGTAAGCGAGGGTGAGAGGTCGACATATATGGATTTCTAATGTTTGGTTGATTTTGAGAGTGGTGCGATCTGTGTTGGGATGAACCCAGTATTTAAATATGGAGTCATGCAGTTCGGGGCCCCTGCGGCTGAGCCGCCGCAGTAGACTGTATAACTTCATTGAATGGTGGGTTCCCTTCAGTCGACTACCATTCACATCGAATGTGAGAGCTCAGTCGATCGCCGGGAATGAAAGATTATGCTAGAGGATTATGTCGATCTGTGTTGGTTTGTTTAAAAAGAAAGAAGAGAGCTTCACTGAGATTTTTACAGTCAAAGGGCACACTTCGAGTGATTTTTAGGAGTGTGTGCTTTGTGCTACTTTCTGCTTTCTGTCTGACTGGATGGGGTTTTATTAGTAACCTCTGAGACGTCTGTCATGCTCAGTTAGCATGCAGTCTTTCATAGAGCTTTCAAAACCTCGAGTCTCCTGAGTGCGTGCAGTTGAGCTCCTTATGCTCTGTCTGCGGTCGCTTCATATGAGAGAAACCGAGTGTGTGTGCGTTGCTTGGGGAGTGCCCGGAGCGCATACAAGAGTGGCCGTGTTTTGTCTGCCACCTATATTTGTGGCTGGCTGTATTGCGCGATACCTACTCGGTCAAAAAAAGACAAAGGAAGGAAAAATAACGTCCAGTGACTCAAGTCTATCCCCTGTTTGCGCGTGTATTGTGGGCTGGGCACAGCACGTGCTGTTGTAAAGTCTTCCAGTGAATATCAGTGATTAAGTGAGTCCCTCCAATGATCCTGAATGGAAAGATTCTGGACAGAGAGAGTGAGTGCATCCAGTTAGAAATCACTGGAATCCCCTGAGACAGTCGCACGCATGAATGCCTTGCATTTGCGATGCATTGTATGCGAAAACTATGTGAATGAATCTTTGATCTTGCTTGTGTGTGCTGGGAAAACTTCGGACGCCTTTTGTGTACCAACTTAGGGATGCCCTCAGATGAGATCGCAGAAGTACAGATCGATGTCAAAGCGAGAGGAGACGTGTACAAGGAGAGTTTCAGGTAAGACTCATCAATCAGAGTGTCTGATGCATTATAAATTATTGATATTCCCACCCACCCTCCCGGTGAGCGAGCATGTATGAGGTGCATGGTTGCATTTGAACCAAGCATGGACGTTGGTCTGGTGAGCAGGCATATGTGAGGGGTTACTAGGAAGTCTGGGCTTAATATGGGGTACTTAACTAGAAGTAGCATCGCTCAGCTTGGGCTGGGCCTGTGTGAGAACGGCATAGCTCACGGGCGTACGTGTATAATGACTGATCGATATGTGAGCATGCGCAGTGATGCAATCAGTAGATCAAACATAAAAGTGGGTCTGATTCCAAGAGTTATCGCAAGAGGTTTGACTGCCAGACTTATCGACTTCTCCCTCGAAACTATGTAGACTTTGACAAGGCGTATAGTAGTGCTAGACTACTGTCTTCCAGAAGCTACTGTTACTTATGAGCCCCACACACCTCTTACAGTGAGCGTTAAGGAGTCATTACGAGTCATTTCTTGATTAAGTCTTAAAGGTTTGCATTGAGGTTTTTTTAATGATAACAAGTTATAAAAATTGTTGATAAATTTGTTTATAGCTTTAGTCCAGGCCGACCTGTAAATTTCAGATCCATAAACTTTTTTTTCAGTTTTTTATACAAAAAATATAAAGGATAGTTAAGAGCATATAAGAAAATTAATTATGTTATGGATTTAAATTTTCTTAAACTTAGTTTTCATTCTACGGTAGTTTTTAGAAAATATATGAAATCTTACATACGTCTGGGTTATCCCACCCCTGACTGCATGTGAGTGCACTTTTCTGTGTGGCTTCAATCCACTTGATTGATTGATTGATTGATTGATTAATTGATTGATTGATTGATACGTTCTACCCTAGGACCTTTCCGCTATGTCTATCTGTCGCCAGAGCTAGCAGGGCGGAGCGTTCCCCAGCCTAAGCTGAAGTATTAGACCCCGCCCTCAGGGCCCGCCAGAGTCTGTTACCCTGGCCGCTGCTGCATGATTGTTCGTTGTTCGAGCCACGGCTCTGGATCCGTGTTGGCTTTCCAGCCTGAAAATCGATCTGAAACGGCATGCGATTTAGGCTTTCTCACTCTTTTTGTTCGCTTTATCAATCTTCTTCTGTGGCTCCCTCCTTTCCCACCCTAACGCTCCTTCGGTCGTTTCTAAGTTATCAATCGTCTCCTCATATTCTTTTGTTAGTCTCTCGATCGCCTGTTACCTTCCGGTGATTCCTGTATGTCTGGCCGCCAGAGCGTCTCCCTCTATGTGTCCGTACCGTCCTGGACACTCCTCAAACACCCTCCATCTGAATGATACCCATCCCAAAAACTTATCCACTGCGGCATAACATTCATGCAGCTATATAGCATGCGTCAACCATGCAGTTACCATTTTTTCTTGCTTTCCGGGGCCGTTCACAAGCGTGATTGAGGTTTTTGTTATGCATGCCGCGTCCCCGTGTATGAGGGGCGGATCTAGCCTAGTCTGTCAAAAGGTTCCGGTTCGTCCCATCTGTTCTGAATCTAGGAACACTGCTCATTAATCACTTTTACTCACAAGCTAGTTCACAAGCTTGTTTGCGTCAGATTAGCTCGTCAACTGCTCGCGATGCATGCATGCATGCATGGCCCCAGAAAGATTTTTCTTTTGTCAACTCGGAAGACGATTTGACGCGCGCTTTTTGCATGCATTGAGGAGACAATTGAGGAGACAGCACCTCGCTTTTATACATTTTGTAGTGTGGAAAGCTCTTTCACTATACAGGAAATCCAGCGTAAGACCGGAAAACACACTACTGCGGTGTATCGTCCCACACATTTTTCCCCTCCAGGTCTGGCCGATTTGTCTCAAATAGCTATTATGTTCAAAACCACGCCATTCTCCGTAACATCGCGCACGAGCTCGCTGATATAAGACTTAGTGATAATAAGTGATCCCCGAATATTCCTGGCTCAGTGATGAATGGGCTGCCAGAACCGCACAATGCAGCCATGGCCGAAACCATGGTTCTTGTGCTGTGGGTCCTTCTCGCTGCCACACTAATCAGACTAATAACAGCTCGAAGCGGCAATGTGAAGGGAGTCACAGTCGGCCCTCACACCGTTGAAAACCAGGGTTGCAGCCCCATGTGCTGGGCACATGCTATCTCAAAGGTTCTTCGCTTTGCTATGCTCCGTATTGTTAGTCAAGAGGGAGGGGTGCCCTCTTTTGCTGCCATCAGGGATGCAATCATCGCAGACTATGGCCCCAAACCGCCAAACGTTCCATTCGATGACATTCTCCATGCGGTTGTGCCTCCCTACCGTTTCCGCTTTCAGAAAATATCTGGCAAGCGTATACTTGAGGCAGTACGTCAGGGGCGGGCTGTGCTCACCCGATTTGATCTGGTCTCGCTCGATGGTTCCAAGAAGAAATACCCGAATGGTTCTGCTAATGATGAGTGGTCTCGTTTTTCCTCAAAAGCTGGGACGAGGGTGATGCAGAGGGAGGACGTGCAGATTCCAGAATTGAACGGCCCACTGCAAGGACACGCGGTAGTGCTCGTTGCCGCCGCACCGGGCTCCGTCACATTTTTGAACTTTTGGGGCAGCCAGTGGGGGGACCGCGGCCACTTCCACGTAGCAGACTTTGAAGTTCTTCGGAATATGCAGTTCTAGGACATCTTCTTTTACGAGCCTGACCTCACCGAAAGCAAGCGGACTGCATACGTGTAGGCTGTAGCAAGCGGTGTTTTGGGTGCAAGGGGAACAGCTGCTTGAGGCTTCTGAGTCTCTCACCTGATCGCAGGTATCTTCAAATCTTGGGGCGGAATGATTTTCAGTTCATACTCCCGCATGCAGCCACAGGGAAAGGAAGATTACTGTAGCATAGCCCCGTGTGGTTTTCGATTTTGAGTTTCTCCGCATGCATCTTAATTGTTGGAAGTTTCCTGTTAGTCGTTTCTGATCCTTCCTCTCCCTGTCATGTGCTATCGAGTTTCCCGTCTGACGACTTGAATGGGTGCTCGTTTCCTTCTCGGGTTGATCTCTTGTGAGAGAGCAGTAGATGTATACTGTCAGGTCCGGCTGTTGTCCTCGATCTTGGGCAAGGCTCCCTCCCGTAAATAGGTGTTTTGATCTGCCTGGATCAGCGTCGCTATCCTTGTCTACTCTGCATGATCACTAGGCTAAGCATGATCTAATGACCGTGGCCGGCTGCATTATTTTCTTCGATTTCTCTGTTGAATTGCTCAGAGTCCTTCATTTTTAACACTATTCCGTTGCATTTATATGAAATTTTGGGCTTGTTTTAGGTTGTCTGCCTGTATCATGACTCACAGGATTGAGTCTGATCGAATATTTGGTGGTCACATGTACTTTAGGCGACGCACAGTGGTAAAAAAAAAAAAACAATCTGAAAACGTCTATTCTTTTTTTTTTTTTTATTTAAAATTTTATTGTATATGTAAAAAAAAATAAAGGTTAAATGACTAGCTTCAACTAGAGTTTCAATCATATCTAGGATCCCAGTTTCACTTTTAGTTGGGTAGACGCTTAAAAGGATTGACCAAAAGTAGCTTCGACTAGAGCTTTGAAATGTATATCGTCCTAGATATCGTCAAAAAGCCAGTCAAAGAACTTCTCCTTTGTCTGCTCTTCTGTCTGCATCCATGAATCCATCCTTCTTGTCACTCTTTGTATAGGACAAAAGAGAGCCCCCTTTTCTATTCGCCCGCCCGCTCGCCTTCGTCCCTGTAATCCCTTTTTGCGATGGTCGCTACGTGCAGTGCCATACACGCCTAGATACACGCAGATTTCATTCATTTTTCAATTAGCATGAATAGTGAAACGACAGACCGGGTCACTCCCTCTTAAAGGTGTTTAGTCACTTGTGATTAGAATATATTTAATTATCCCATGAAGTGATTGAATGTGATTGAATAAAGTGATTAATTAGCTAAAGTACGATTCTTACTAGTCTTTAATACCTTAGGTCATTCTAATGGTACGTGGTTTTTTTTTTACGTTATAAAAACAAATGTTTTGGGAGTAGCCTAGAGGCTTATACACATCCAGTGCACTACATGCATGGCCCAGCCCATGCAGCTCGGGCCAGCCATGCACGCGCCGGCGCGGCCTACCGCTCCTACTAGCCGCCGCGGCCATCGGTGCATACATTCGGAGCCGAATAGCCGATTGTACAGGTTACATCAAAAATTGGGTCTTCATGCATGAGTTTTAAACACAAGGTAAGATGCAAACTTAAAGTCACAGCAAGCCATGATACCAGTCTGAGATGACTGAGGCCTGATATGTTCAGACGATTAACTCTATAGTTTGAAAATGAGTCAAGTTTCGCTATGCAGTGTGTGCTGCAGTGTGCATGCGTGTTTTAGTGTAGTGTGTGCATGTTCATGCAATAAAAACGTGTATAAACTTTCAACCGCGTATTCATATGATATGTTATTTGCTAGTTTAATAAGTTTATAAATTGTAAGATTT
Organism: Chromera velia; assembly: GCA_018398765.1. NCBI lineage: Eukaryota > Chromeraceae > Chromera > Chromera velia. The sequence goes on along the minus strand of JAHBMJ010000338.1, from coordinate 42,600 downwards.
TATAAAATTCTAGTAACACTGTAACACAGTCTAGTATAGTAACTGTTACACTACTCAGGCTGCCTATTAACAGTGCCTAACAGCTAGATAGCCCCTGTTTATCTTTTTCAAAACCAATTTTTTATAGTCATAAACTGTGTTTAAAAAAAAAAAAATTAATTATTATATTTGTGAATATATTCCTGATTATATTACTTTTGAAGTAAGTAACTAGTGAATAAATATATTCCATGATTAAACACCTTTGCTCCCTCTGTCTCCCTCGTCTCTCACACTCAGTTGTAGTGACCATGTTTGATTTAATTATATTTGATTTGATTTGATTTAATTTGATTTGATTTGAGCTTCAACCTCAAATATTTGATATTTGAGGTAAGATTTGAGGTTAACCTCTTAGGGTTCTTCACTGAGTCACTGACTTACTGTCACTCAATCATTTTTCTCATGACAATAGTTATATTGAACATTTTCTGATGTGTGTTTCAAAAATTTAAAAAAATATATATATAATTACAACTTATCAGTTTATGATAATAGTTATCAGAACATTTCTGATGTGTGTTTCAAAAATTTAAAAAAATACATATAAAATTATAACTTATCAGTTCCGTAAAAAAAATGTGCCTGTATGGCAGTGTATGTACACTAGTCACTGAGATTCACTCTAGTACTAATAGAGATTAAGAACGTAAAATTGATAGATTTGAAATTGCATATGACTTTTTGTTGATACGATAAAGTTAGAACACGTACCAAAATTGAGGTGACAATCACTTAACTTTATGGCACTTCCTTTTCCTCTTCTTCATGATCACTTTCTTTAATGTGAATCGAATCGATCGGTGGTGTAGGGCTTGGAAAAGGTGCACCTCAGAAAAGGTACAAACCAAGAAGTTGCACCAGATGCACCTGTTTTGCACCAGATGCATCTGATACACCTGTTTTGCACCTGATTGAATAGAATTAGGTGAAAAGTGTCAGCGTCATGGCCATGCAACGCACTGCGGTCCCGCCCCTGTGGCTTTCCGCAGCCCCAAACGCGCGTGTTGCCGGGCCGCGGTGCGCGAAACAAATCTAATCAGCCAATTTTTGAGAAAAATTTAAAATAGTTTCTCCTTCCTCCTCGGCTCCTTGTATTTTCACCTGACACTGAATCACATTTGCCCCCTTTTGCACGGACCATATTTTTTTTGCGTACCCGGCTCTAAAAACAAATACCTCCTTCTTCGTTTTTTCGGGACCTTCATATTTGAGGTTGAAAGTCATATTGATCAAATATTTGATCGTATTTGATAGATCTTTAAACACTAGGTCCTCCCTGACTAGATATTTGATTTGAGCTTAAGCCCTACCTTAAATCAAATCAAATCAAATCAAATCAAACATGGTCACTACTCAGTTGGTCCATCACCTAGTCCATCACCCAGCATCCTTCAGAGGAGGGATTCCGAAGCAAGAAGGACGTCAGATGTGTTTGAGAGAACCACCACAGACGTATGTGTATGTGTGTGCGTCTTTGTATCTGTGTCTATCTATATGTTCAACCAAGAGTACGAGTCGATACTGCGTGGGGATAATACTGAAGTGGCTACAGAATTTATGAGAAAGAAAGGGTGGATGCAAATGATGCAGCAAGTCAATGTGAATGGAAAACAAGAAGATATGGTTAGTTTTTTTAAAAGACACAGCAAAGAGAAGAGAGAAAAGTCTAGTAACAGTGGAGTTGAACAAGGGAAAAAAGAGCGGTTGGTCCGTGTTCAACAAAGTCGATGATGGAATAGTGAAGACACTAGTAGAGACAAACGTACAATAACAACTAGGACTAGAATTAGGGTTAAAACTAGAGTTAAAAGATGTTTAAAACTTTGAGTTGAATAATAAGTTTGCGAGGAAGTTAATTTAAAAGTACTTCTAAAAGGTGCTCCTCTAGGTGCTCCTAGAAGTGCTCTAGGAAATCCTTCGTAGAAAAAAAGAAAAAAAAAATGTGGAAAGGTCTTTTTTTTTTTTTTTTACCACTGTGCGTCGCCTAGCATGTACTACATGTGGTATTGTCATTATGTCATTATTATGATATTATGATGATACTCTATCGTCAGTGACTTGTCACTAGCACAGTACCATTATATATGACATGATCATTGATATCGGTAAAAATTCATGCACAAACATGCTGCTTCGGAAATAGAAAAGTTTGAAAGCAAACATCTTGGTTGAATTAAGTAGAAATAAAAATAAAATGTTATGGTAAAGAACTGAACTGCCCTAAGAACTGCCTCGTGCGTTGCTGCCGAACGCTAAACGTCTATTCATATGCTAATAGTGATGGCATGCGATGGCGTATGATGATAATGATGATAATATCATGATATTATGATGATACCCTGTTAGCACTACCACAGTACTATTCTATATGACACAAGTAAAAATTTGAAACGTTTTAAATTAGTTGAACGTTAATGTAGCAAGTTAATTTGTACTAGAATTGTATCACCCAGGCTACCATCTAGATAACTGTCACTGCTTCAAGCCAGTTTCTGACTGAATCTATATGTATGATAATAAAACGGCTAGTATAAGTTGTATAACGGCTATAAAACGATAACTGTTGGATGGATATCTAGAAATACTTGAATGTATAAAGATACCTTCATCATTTAAAAATTCAAGTTTTACTTTGTAACTCAAACTCATTGGACTAATCATTTTATCGATCAACTTTCAAATTGATTAGATGTGCATAAAGTTCTAGATAAAGTTCATATGCTACATAATTTAGTAGTAAATTAAAATTGAATGACTTTAATTTTGCTAGTAATTTTTAGGGTTATTTTTTTGTCTGGTAATGACCCCTCTCTACCGGTAATTACCGGATTACCGGTAATTGACTCTAATTACCAAGCTTTGCCAGAAAAAAAAAATGAGAAAACAATTAAGTTTTTAAAAAAAAATTTGCTTGCAGTGCAACCCCTAATCTACAGTTTTAAACACTTATTTTAATGTTTTTAATACTTAGAAATCAAGTCAGGATTTAAAAAAAATCAAAAAATCTGTTTGCCTGATTGGTTTCTAAATTTTATCGTCCCTCCCTGTTGCCTTTCAAATCTCGGTGTCTCTGCCTGGCTTATCTCAGTTTGAGCTTCTCTGACATTTGTGCCTACCTCGATCATTATCTTCTAAATCTCCGTATGTATACCTACCTTGCACTTACTTTTATCTGTACGTGTTATTCTGTGCATTTTAATTTTACGTCTGTTGAGGCATGCTAGCTGTTCTCTTTATAAGACTTATATATGCTTTGTGGAGTCCTACCCTATGGCGCCGCCCTTTGAGCCTTCGCATGCGCCGTGACTGAGAGAGCCCGCGTGCTGACGCCACATTCCGCCGCCGCGCTTTGCTTCGTACGTGCCGCGTGCGTCGATCAAAGTTGTTGGAGTCGAGTCTGACCTTTGTATTCAAACATTGTCAACATATTACTTAAGCAACAGACTAGGCAACGGATAGCATTGTTCGAGTCTGATGTCTGTTTGTCACAGATCAAGAAGTCTGAGAGAGAGGAATGAGCAGAAACCGTGTATGATAGAATGAATCCAGCCGATTGGAATACCAGATCGCGCTAGAACTTAAACTGATGTAGGGACAAACCTTCTGTAAGCTGTTGTCTGACTGAGTATTGCTCACGTTCCTTCTCTAAATCTTTCTAAGGTTCTTATCCTCGCTTTACCTTCTGTCTGGACACTATAAGGTGGCCGGACAGGAGGGACAAAGCATTGTGGTGAACGCTGAGCTCGATGAGTATCAACTCCCGAATACCTTCTGTGATGGAGACCAGATCTGTCCTTTTGCGCAACAGTTGGAAACCGATTGCAACGATACGCGCACGGTCAGGCAAAGACTGTGAGTAGGGGAATTCAGCGTCCTCTTGCGTCCGAAGCTGCCCGGAGCCCTCTTTTTGAGATCATCGTGGTGGACTAGGAACTCGGGGTGGCGTTCCTGATTGGAGAAGTGGATCGGAGACCTCTGCATGGAACCGATCGTAGAGATGTTGCTTGGTGTTACGTAGACTTTGAAGTGACTCAATCTCATAGAAATTGCCGTCTATGAGTGCATCACAAATAAAACGGCCAGTAGATTGCTTCTTTTGCTTGCTGTTCTGTGAGTGTATGACTAGTTCTGTACCTGATCGATCGGAACCGGCGTGTGCATGTCCGGCATTGACTCTGCTGTTTGCTGTATACGTGTCTGCATGCACATAACTGACTGTCCACATTTGGTCTGACTCTGTCAGCTGGTGTGTGCGCTTATTCATGGTGGTTGGCACCTTTGTGTGATAATCTTTTTATGTTAAAATGATGCAAAAGGTATGGGCGCTTACCAGGAGGCTGAGTGTGCCATGGCCTTACAACCACTCCATCCATTATGTATACACACACATGAAGTCGTCGGGATTTCCCTCCAAAAGAGCACAGCTGAGAGAGTTCTTTCCACTGCAAAGTGACATGCTGTCGGAAGCTGAGAAGACTTGTACTTTCGATCTTGATGTTAAGCCAGGAGGCATTGGATGTATTTGATGCTCCTGAGGGAATGGCAGGCCTGAAGTACGAAAAGTTAAGTGTATGACTGCTGCCACATGGCCGGGTTCCCCTGTGATGGGTTGGTAAACCCCGGTTGCACCGTTCCTCTTGACTGACAGTAAGAAGGTGGAAGGATTTGAAGCTGGTGATGGCTGCTCATGAAGCAAACGATCGAACAATCAGAGCAATACACCTCGAGGAGTGAGGTCGTGACAGAGTGTTCTGAAGTCACTTGGTTTGGCATGGTAGCTTAGTGAGAACGAGGATGGCTGACACATAAACAAGCTTTCAGGAAGCTATGAGTGGAGCAGTGTGTAGCTGCACCCTTTTCTTTTTTCTACATCCCTTTGCAGCTGTTAACAATTCAATAACAGTGTGTTACTCCAAGTTGGACGCATACGCATGGCCGCCGTGCTCCTAAACTGGCTGGTGCTGGAGATTGATGACTCTAATCGAGTCTTCCGGTCGACGACATACATATACGGTAGACGAGTGCTTTTATTGGTGCCACCAGTATCTGCATCGGGCGCCTATCTCTGGGTGACCTTGGACTTGCGAGCACGCCTCACACATCGTGGCGTTTTGAGATCGTTCTGAGTGTATGTACGGAGGTGATTTACGTGGCCCCCCGGAGATTTTAGACACGGATGCCATCGAGATGAAGTTTTTAAAGCGCTAACGACATCTATGGTGACTTGGATGAGATCGACTTCGGGCATTGAAGCGCATACTCGACCCGTTCTTTCATTTATCACAAAGACGCGATTTCTCTGTCCGTGGCCGGGGGGGATCTGTGGAGTCCTACCCTGTGGCACCGCCCTTTGAGCCTTCGCATACGCCGTGACTGAGAGAGCCCGCATGCCGACGCCATATTCCGCCGCCGCGCTTTGCTTCGTACGTATCGCACGCATCGATCAAAGTTGTCGGAGTCGAGTCTGACCTTCGCATTCAAACAACATGTCACTTGAGCAACGGATAGCATTGTTCGAGTCTGATGTCTGTTTACCATAGATTAAGAAGTCTGAGAGAAAAGAATAAGCAGAAACCGTGTATGATAGAATGAATCCAGCCGATTGGAATACCAGATCGCATTAGAACTTAAACTGATGTAGGGACAAACCTTCTGTAAGCTGTTGCCTGACTGAGTGTTGCTCATGTTCCTTCTCTAGATCTTCCTAAGGTTCTTATCCTCGCTTTACCTTCTGTCTGGACGCCATAAGGTGGCTGGACAGGAGGGATAAAGCAGCTTTTATTTGATGGACTGCCACTAGGGACTGCCATCTTGATCCGTCTTATGTTATCGGACATTTATTATCAAACATAAATTTTCAGACATAAATGTTCTTGAATATGATATGATTGATTGATTGATTGATTGTTTGATTGATAAGTTTCTCACTAGGCCTTCCCGCTATGACATTGTCTATTTGTTGCAAGAGTATGTGAAATTATGTTTTGTCTCTATAACTTTTACCGAAATTTTTACCAGTGGCCGGCGACTCTACCGGTAATTACCGGTTGACCAGTAATCAGTTTGCTTTACCACCGGAAAAATCGGCAACCCTAGGTCACTAATTTTGTTTGTCCAATGATACTAACCCACGTAAAAGTGCCATAAATCATTTCAAAATTTACATGGTTGTGACTAAGGGTGTGAATTAATGAACTCTAGAATTAACTAAATAAAAACATAGTACTAACTCATTATATTCAGTTTATCGATCATATATTAATTAAATGTTTTAAAAGAATAAAATTCATTTGTTTTTATTGTGTATACACATTATATAAAAGATGCGTGCATGAATCTTATTAGCCCTCTCATTGATGCATGCATAAAAGATAGTAAGGATAACCGAAGGCGTGCTGGAGGGCGTGCATTTTATCGGTGCTGAACATCTTACAAGTAAACTTTGAAAAAAGAAAGGGGAGAGGAAAAGGCTTATTTGCAGGGCGACGGACTATTAGGAGAAAAAGAAAAAATGTGCGCCTCTCTCCCAAGGCATCAGTATAAAAGACTCATGTCCTTGATTGTGCTCCCCAAGTTTGTTGTAAATGCGGCTAGGAGTGCAGGCAAGTGCGTGTCGGACAGTATGCCGAAATTCGTTGCATTACAGTACTGCCACGACTGAAACTTGAAACTTGATTGACCTGCCTCTATGTGTTGGCTCGTAGCAAGCTGAATGGGAAATTTGAAAAGAGGAGAGGAGTCTTAAGCGGGCACGCAAAAAGTTCAAATAAAATGAGAACGACCGCCCAGAATGCAAGAGAAGAAGGGAAGAAAACAGACGGCAGCAGAGAAAGTAAATTCACCTCCATCCATCCAACATATGCGGTCTGCATATGCGGTCTGCTTATCGGCACCAGCGCTTTCAAACAGTACGCGCCTGCCCGACAGCTAGAGATGGACTCGACATTCATTCGCATGGGTGGTTGCATTCGTTAAATTTGATTTTGATTCCCATTCATGAGACTTCATGAAGCCAACAGCAGCGCCCTTCCGTGCATGCACAAACTGGTGCATGCGTGCATGCAGAGGGGAAACTGACGATCGAACCAAGTGGACGAAAAAATTGATCTTCCAGATTTATTTTGTTCATTTACAATCACCATGCACTCATTCCCCATCTCCCCCCTCCCCCCCCACTGGTCGTGAAAGCCGACGAGCATTCAGAGAGCTCTCTGAGGAAGAAGAGGAGTCGGAGCTCCACAGCGCATGAAGCAGAACCAAGGCAGAGGGGGCCAAGGCAATTGTGGCAATGCCTGGAAGACCCCCGACAGCAGAGAACACCGCAGAGGTCAACGCTGCACCCTTCAGAGAAGAGATCGCGGCGCCAGTTCCGGCCACCCCGAACGCCGCTACAGACGACCAAGCGGAGCCAACAAACAGCCACGTGGACATGCTGCCCACTGTGAAGGCAAGGGAGGAGGGAATGAGGTTCGGCTGCCGAATACGGGTGGCCCCTTGTTCCTGCGAAAGAACAGGGAGCGATGTGCGAACAGCCTCCACTTCTTTCTTACTTTCTGTCTCCTCTGTTTCACCCGATGACCGTTCTGCATCCTCTGACAAAGCCCGTTCCTGGGCTTCGAGCAGAGAGTCAATCTGGTTCCGTGCACGCACCCTGTCTTCTTCCAGAGATCTGACAGAATCTCTCAGAAGATCCCTCTCTGTTCTGAGGGACGCCCGTTCGGAGTCAAGAACTTCAGCTCGGCCCGTGGTCTCTTCGAGGGCCCTGGCAAGACCCTCCACCCTCCCTGTAGTTTCCTCAAGGCCCCCGGCAAGGGCCTTCTCCCTGGTAGCGGCCTTCTCAAGGGCCCTGGCTTGGCTCTTTGAATTCTTTGCTGCGGCGTCTACAGTCACTTGAAGAGCTTTCTCTCTCGCTTTGCTTTCCTCAAGAGCCTTTGCTTGACTCTTTGAATTCTTTGCTGCTATGTCAACGGTGGTTTGTAGAGCCTCTTCTCTTCTACTGCTTTCCTCCAGGGCCCTGGCAAGACCCTCTATTTTCTTTACTGTGCCCTCAAGGGCCCCGGCAAGGGCCTTTTCCCTCTGAGCTGCTTCGTCCAGGGCTTTGGCTTGGCTCTTGGAGTTCTTTGCTGCAACTTCGACTGTTGACTGAAGAATCTTTTCCCTCGATCTGCTTTCCTCGAGGGCTTCTGTGAGGCTTTTCGAATTCTTTGTTGCCACATCTACATTGGTTTGTAACATCGCTGACTCTGCCTCCTTCTTTTCAATTTCATTCCTCACCTGCGAAAGTGCCATCTCTGCTTCTTGCCTTCCCTTCTCTGCCTGCTTGACGGATTCCTTCACCTTCTCAAGCTCTTTTCTCAATGATAAACTTTCCTCTCCATGCTTCTTTTCAAGAGCTGCTACCTTCCTTTGCAGCACCCCCTCTCTCTGTGAGTATTCCGTCAGCTGCTCCCTCAGACGATCCGCCGCCTTCTGCAAGTCGCCCTTCTCGGAAAGAGCAACCTGCGACAGGAAAGACACGCAAAGAAACAATTGGATTTGCTGCCTGGGTTGCGTTAAGACTTGTCTCCGGCTCGAATGGCACCAACGTACAAACAATCAAGTCTGCTCGCTGGATTGTAAAAAGATCGGCACTTACTGTTGTTACTGAAGAAAAGCAACCTGTGCGTATGATATTCCGGTAACAACAGCGAAATTGTCTGTGAAGGGAACGGCACAAACGCATGATCTTCAGGCGTCTGTGATCGAAATTCTTCTGGTGGGGATAGAAAGAAAGGAATGTACGCACGTCAGGGGAAGGACTGACTTCTGAGGCCTCTTTGAGTTTCCCTGCTGCCGTGTGTGCCTCCGTGACCTTCTTCTCGATCTCTTGAAGTGCTCTCTCTGCCTCTCCAAGTCGGGCCTCCTTCTCCAACCTGCTCTCTTCGGCAGCAGACAGACGCAGAGTGACGCTTAGCAATTCCTCGGTGAGACCCTTGGTCTCCTCTGAGTGCGTCTGCTTGAGCTCCTCCATCTCCTTGCGAAGCTCTTCCTCTCTCGCGGCATGTGCGTTTGCGTCACTCTGGAGGCGCTTGACGGTAGCCTGGAGGTCGGTATTCTCAGCCAGGAGCCTCTGCAAGCTCACAAAGCACGCCGAGAACAAAGCATAAAGTCTCTCACTCCAGGAAGGTAGGGAAGAAACGAAATCCAGCTGCTCTACAAGGAACTGATAGGACTGAAGACATAGCCGTCATGCTAGATAACGGTCAGCACATGGCAGGTCTCTCTGCAATCCTCATGAAACGTGAAACCTTCTGTTTGCGCGACCATTGCAGAGAACGATCAATGCCTGCAAGAAAAAGAAAAAGGGAAAAGACTACTGGAGCGAAGCAATTGAAGTCTGCAAGCACTATCACGACGGACTGACTGCCTGGGCTTCTTGGAGGTTTTTCTCCGCGTCTTCCTTCAACAGAGAGGATGCAGCTCCCATCTTCTGGATGCTCAACTTTGCTCCAGAAAGTTCTTTCTCTGTTTCTTCTCTCTTCCCCTCTGCAGCCTTAAGCGACTCCATCACCTTCTCCAACTCCTTCCTGAGCGATAGGCTCTCCTCTGCGTGTTTCTTCTCCAACTCCACAGCCTTCCCTTGGAGCTTCGCTTCCTTCTCAGAGTACTCCCTCACCTGCTCTTGAAGACGCTCTGCCTGTTTCTGCAGCTCTGCTTTTTCAAAGCCCAGCTTCTGCAGAAACACGAGTTCAACAGACGTAGTGCATTGTGGAGACGTACAGGGATGCATACCGGGACAACGGCTCATAATCTGCTTTGTTGAAAAACAAAAGAAACAGAAACGAGCATAATCAAACACAGAAATCATCAGAAGGCATGCAACGTCTGGAAAGAAAACGATGAATCCACTGGAGGCACGAGGGGGTGAAGGCAGAAGGCAGGTGTGGCCGGAAAGTGACATGGAGGTCTGGATCATTCATTCCTACACGCATTAATCATTTTGCAACAGAAACATCCGCATCGGTCTACATTGGTGCATGAAGTGAAAAAAGGATAGGAAGGACACTTAGAAGACGAGCAGGACAGGAAGAACACACGCAGCCAGTGACACGAGAACACAGTATGGTCAGAAATATGATTACGGTGAATCGGTCATTTCATTTGAGGCATGATTGCCGACCTGCAGCATCTCCTGCAGTTCCTTCGCATCCACCTGGGAGAGAGAAGAGGCTTCCTCCATCTTCTGGAGTTTCAGAGAGGCGTCCACTGCCTCTGCCTGTGCACTTTCCCTTCCCTGCTCTGACGCTTCCAAAGCTGCCTTCACCCTCTCCAGCTCCTTCCTCAACGAAGTGATTTCCTCTTCATGTTTCTTCTCAAGAGCTGCCACCTGCGCCTGCAGCCCCCCTTCCCTCTCTGCACTGGCCTCTGCTTCCCCTTTCAGCCGAAGGAGCTCTTCTTCAGCGGCCTCTTTGGCGGATACCAGGGCCTGCAGGGTAGTTTTAGGGCAGTGCATATGAATTGCATTAGGCACCAAATGGAGGACAAGGAATTGTTGGACGCAAACATAATATGAGGGGCAAAGCCAAAGCAAGCAGTGCAAACGTACTGTGAAATCAGGAGTGCAGAAAGTGAAGCAGTGAGACAAAAACAGAACTTCCAAGATCTTCAAAGGGAGAAGGATGGAGCCTGAATTTTGAAAAAAAAGTTGAGACGGTTGGAAAGAAGGAAGACAGAAAGGAACAAAGGAAAAAGAGGGAGGAAGCCCTTCAGGGACAAGAGAAGAGAAAACAAGGGAAGAAAAGGCACAGGGAACAACAACTGACAGCTTCGACCTCCTTGTTGCTTTCTGCCCCCGCAAGAGAAGCTTCCACCGTTTCGATGTTGGTCTTTGCTTCCGCCAGTGCCGCCTCGGCAGTTTCTCGTCCCTTCTCTGCAGCCCTAAAGGACTCCATCACCTTCTCCAACTCCTTTCTCAGCGATAGGCTCTCCTCTGTGTGCTTCTTCTCCAACTCCACAGCCTTCCCCTGGAGTTTCGCTTCCTTCTCGGAGTACTCCCTCAGCTGTCCTTGAAGACTCTCTGCCTCTTTCTGAAGCTCTGCTTTTTCGGAAACGAGTAGCTGCACGAAGAAATCAAGCAACGCGTGGAGGAAAGTCCGAAGATGCGCAAACAAAAAGGAACCCAGCGTTTTGAAAGAGACTGAGAGCAAAATTCACGGCGAGCAAAGGAGAGCACGAGAGAAAGATGAAACAATCAAGAACCTGATTTTGAGCTAGCCCCCATGTGAATGAATGGTACAAAATGAATGCTATGCAATAGGGACTCGGCAGAAAAGCACTGAAAAGTTTCATAGAGATACGTTGCACGGGTGCCTGTATACACAGGCAGCAAGAGCATGGGAGGGAGGGACGCACCTTCATTTTGTCCTCGGACGTTCCTGTCTGTGCAGAGATATCCAAAATTTGCGTTTCCAACCGTCTGATCGTGACCTGACTCTCTTCACCAGCGTGTGAGACCCTTTGCAGTTCTTCCAACAGAGTTCCCTTGCTCTTCTCACACGCTGCTGTCTTTTGCTTCTCCGTCTGTAGCAACTCCTCAGGGAAAGGAGGACAAGAGCAATCTTCCGGCTGCGTCTTTTGACTCAGTGCGGAGTCGGGTGAGTCTGGAGAGAAGAATCGCGAGGGGGGGACTGCCGAGGAAAGGAAGACACCGAGAAGGAGGGACATAAGAAGGGCTGTGAGAGAAAATCGGACTTTGGCTTTCCCTTCGGACGGTGCCGAAGGCTCTTCTTTCTTTGCCTCGTCGAGGTTTCTCTCCCTCTCCTCTGCTTCCTCCTCTGCTTCCTGATCCTCTGCCACCGTATGGAGACGGGGGGACTCTGCGGTTCCGTGGGCGTACCCGTGAGTCAATGGTCCCCGCAACAAGGAGCGTGCGTGTGGGGAGGTGTTCACTGATGAGGGTGACTGGTTGTCCGTGGAAAGCAGTTGTTGGGATGTCTCGGATGAGACAGGACTTGCAACTTGAGACATGAGATCCGCAAGGCCCCTGGAGGGCTCTCCGGATGATATCTGAGTGCTTTCTGTCTCAACACATAAGGCCGATGATAGTTGGTCGCCCTGCGCGGTGTGCTTCTCGTTCCCTGCCTCCCCGGATTCAAGCGCGTCACTTCCTCTGTGCCGTCGCTCGGAAGAAAGAGGGGGTGTTATGTCGTCAGCAGAAGGTCTGTAGCTGTAGTCGACCGCTTCCCCATCCTTGCCTTGACTGCTCTTTGTCCATCCCAGGCAAGGGGCGAAGGAATCTTTCACAGCCTCCAATACAGAAGACCTTCTACGTCGGGGTGTCGAATTGGACTGGTTGCTGTTGGCATCCGATTTGTTGCTGCCCCTTCTGGGACAGTTCGAGGCACTTCCGCTGCTTCCCCTTCTGCTTTCACTTCCACTCTCTGACAGGTCTTCAGTCTGACATCCCATTTCACGCGTTTGGGGTCGAATTGCGGAAGCCTGTGAGGCCATCAACATGTGCTTCTGAGTAGACGTGGAATGTCCAGATACAAACGAGACTGCCAACTCTCGAAGGGATGGCTCGGGGGGGGCCGGGGCAGACTTCTCAGAGATACCCAGAAGGCCACCCTGGGTGGGGGGGAGAGAAGGAGGAACGTTGATTTGATAAGGAGGGGAGGAGATTCGGGCATGGGGGCTCTTGGTGGAGGCAGCCCCGAGACTGAGAACAGACAGTCGGGAGCCGTGGCGGGAGAGGGCATGTCCTTCGTCAGGACTAGAGGTCGGTTTGAGAGTGGGGGACCGTTCTGCTGCGACGGAGAAAGTGTGGGAGAGTCTGGAATCGAATCTGAGGAGCATTGCGTCGAGGTTTCTCCCAGCTCCTTCTGATGTGTACTCAGAGGCCTGAGAGATCGATCCGTGACGTGCATTCTCTAAGTCTTTCTTCAGGCAGAGTCCCCGGAAGTCCTGAATATCCAGAACAGAGGAACGGTGACGGTGCTCGAACCGCTTGCCTGTTTGCTGCCACGCCTGCATGCAGATGTTCATATGCGTACAGAACGAGAATATAATACATTGTGCTTGATACATTCTCTACAAACGGATTCAAAATGTCGCAGGTTAGGAAGGAAATGGACGAAAGGAAAAGCCACAAAAGTGAAGATGCTGAAGAAGGGAAGGAACCAATGAAGGGTATGAAAATGAAAATGACAGACAACCATGAAGGGGAAGCCTGCCCACCTTCTTCTCCTCCTCCAGTTCTTCATTTCGTGCCAGAAGACTCTCATTCTCTGCCTTTAGTCTTTTGATTTCGTTCTCTAGCTGAATTTCCTTCTCGTGATGTCTTTGTTTTTCCTGCTGGATCTCGCGGTTCGCATCCCGAGGCGAAACCAGCTGCTGCATCTGCATGGCTGCTCCTGCAGTAGCAGCAGCGGCTGCGGCTGCAGCAAAGGGGGTGATGTCGGTGGTTTGAGAAACGCTGGAGTCGGTCATCTGGCTCTTTCTGGAAGCAAAAGGCTTGTTTTTGTACACATCGAACACGCTCTTCGCAGGCTGGGAGTCTATCTGAGTGATGCTACGCCTTTCAAGTTCCCCTTGAAGTCGCTTCACCTCTTCCTGCCACTTTTTCTCTTCCAATGTGTGCCTTTTATTGGCTTCACGGATGCCTTTTTGCCTCGCCTCCTTGGATTCCTCCAATTCCTCCAAGAGACGTTCATTCTCTTCCTGCAGTTCCTCCAGCTGCTCTGTTTTCTTCTCGAGCTTCGACTTTCGGGGACTTATCAGCATGTCCCTGTCTCTGTTGAGGGTACTTGAGCTTTGCTCATCGAGCATGAAGCGAGCAGTCGAGACTTGCTCCTCTTCCTCACTCGAATGTTCCTCTTCACTTTCGGAAGGCGAACTAGCGGGCTGATACGCGGGGCTTCCTTCGAGGTTTTGTTTTTGCTTTCTCAAGTGGCCCTTGGGAGGGTCGTAAGAGGTTGCTTCGTAAGCAATGGACTTCCTTGACTTTCCTGCATAGGCACTTGATTTCCGCGAAGAGCCGTCATAAGCACTTGACTTTCTTGACGCACCATCGTAAGCACTTGACTTCCTTGAAGCCACTTCATAAGCGACAGACTTTCGGGGTCCCCCCAGCTGTAAGGGGGGAACGACAGGCGGCCTTTTGGCCCCGTCTTCAGCCATGGCTGGAATGAATCCAACTCTTGTGTTGTCTGTCTGCCTGTAAAGAGTGGCAAACAACAGGTAGAGAAAAAGGTGTCAGCAACGCGCTGCTATCTGCCGTGTTTGCTGACAGTCAACCTCGCGACGGTTCAGTTTCTGCGAAATTCTCGAGTCAGTCCCTTCCGTCAGAGAATCGAAAAACAGTGTGTCTTGGGTGCAAATGCAGTCATTTCCCGGTCCTCGAAAGTTTCTGAGTCTGCATGAAATTCACTTGGCAGTCACTGCATGAGTCTGCATGATTGACTGACCTTACTCTGCATGTTCCTTTCTCCTTACGCGAGGGCAGCTCAGACTGCGACACTTTTAGAGGCCCCAGGAAAAATTTCAAAGAAATGACGCGCCCAGTGCAATGATGAGGACGCGCGGCCTGCAGTCTAAGTTTAGACGATCGATCCGACCTTCACTTGTGTCAAGTTCGTGCATGAAGTCCCAGGGAGTGCAGACTCAGAAAAGAAGCACGTGGAGAAGCTGAAAGAGAAAGGGAGATACGTGTGTCTTATTTTCTGGTGAGAGGCGGCCCCGGTTGTCCTGCTTCTTTCTCTCTGCGACTTCGCTCTCAACACACTGAAACGAAACGGCAATGAATATGAAACCTGAAGACCTTGTACAAAGTACATCGCTCTCGTCAATGCTTCGGCGATCAGTATCGCGTATCAGGGGGATTGTGCCCGCACCTGCAAACAATAACGTCGTCAGGTCTGTCGAGACAGGTTCATTTGATCTTCCTTTAGAAGCCCTCCAAAATTTCACTGTGGTTCTTGTTGTCCTCATTGTTCTTTGTTTTTGCAGGTGTGACAGACCCGAAAGCTGGAGGACAGAAATCGGAGGACATAACCCCGCCACACCACAGGCAGAAATGCTTATCAACTACCACAACCACGCGGTCGCCTTCATGATTTTTGTTATTTTCACTGTCTTGCCAATGAGCAGGAGAGGATGAAGAAGCGAGCCGAGGGGGGTTCTTCAGACTCAGGCCTCCTTCCCTTCCGTCATCTTCGCCGGTGTCTGTGTTCATCACTGCAAGTATGGGGATCGTGGCAGGAGAGTGCGCCAGAGCGTGCAGTTGAATGGACCCGGTGAAAGTAGAGCTGAGCTGAGAGACGAAGTGGAAGGATCCGCTGGAGTTCCTGCCACGTCTGTGTCTTGCTACTTGATCGGAGCAAAAGCGGCGTCTTAGCATACTTGTTCAAGCAGTGTGATTCATGCAGGGTCTGGCAGGCAGGAGTCTGCCTGCCTCTTGATACGTGACGGTGGCCTTCCAGGCCATTCAAACTGTACCTTAGACTGCGTGTCACTTCCATTTGAATGCAGCTATCCTCTCGTTTGAACAGAGGGGGCTGGGGGTAGGGCGGTTGAACACGACCACTTTTCGAGAGTCCGAGTTCACCTTTCGACCTACCCACTCCATACATACATATTTGCGTGCAAAACAGGAACCCTCCTTGGCTGGTGTCTCCTCCTCTCCAACCTTTCCATCCGCAGCGCTCTTTCTTGAACAGCTGTTCCTGTCTGCTCTTCTACTTCTCCGTCTGTCTGGCTGCCTAGTTGCGTACCTGAGTGTCTGGCCGGTCCGTTTTATTCCTCTAAAAACAAGAAAATGGAGTCAAATGGTATGTCTGTCTGTCTGTCTGTCTGTCTGTCTGTGGTGTTCATGAAGAAAAGAAGGGAGAAGAAAAAACATATAGTCTGTCTGTCTGAGAAGAAACATATAGTCTGTCTGAGGAGGGAAAGAAGGTAGTCTGTCTATTTGTCTCTATTCGCGTTTCCGCTTGCCTTTCCAGCTCGAGATGTGGCTGCTTGTCCGCTGTCAAAGAGAAGCAATGTAAGTATCAAAAACATGGGCGCGTACACTTGAAAACCTCTCCCGGTTCCCATGTGTGCTGAAACAGACTCAGGCCTTCTTGCTTGTGATGTCTGTCTGGGCTTCGATCTCTCTCTGTCTCTGTGTCCATCTGCATGTGTGGACGTGTGCGTATGTCCGGTAGTCTGTGTGTCTCTTCTTCAAGCCCTTCCTGGGTCTCGAATCTCATTTCTTCACCCGGTTCTCTCACTCTCGCTCTCTCACTCCTGAGTGGGGCGTTTCTGTCTCCGTATGTCGGTGTTTCTCACGCACCCACTTCCCCATCTCCTTCCCCTTTCCTCTCTCCTGCACTGTCGTTCTGTCTGTCATCTTGTCGCTTGTTTCTTTTGTCTGTGTCTTTCCCTGCCCCTACCCTCGCTCCTTCTTGAGTTTCCGCCTTTCTTTCTTGTTTTTTTTTCTTTGCCGTTCTTTCCTTCTTTCTTCCCCCCTTCCTTTCTTCCTTCCCTCCTTCCTTCCCTCCCTCTCCTTTCTTCGATCTCTCTCTTTCTGGCTGCCTGCCTGCCTGCCCCGTAGTCTGTCTTTCTCTCTTTCTTCCTCCCTCCAGCCCTCCCTCCTTTCTCTGTTTCCTCCCTCCCTGCCTTTCCTTCTCCCATCTGCCTATTTTTCTTTTCTTCCATCCTTTCATCCTCCCTTCGTCCCTTGCTTCTTGCCTGCCTTTCTTCTTTCCATCCTTTTATCCTGCATCCTTTTATCCTGCATCCTTTCATCCTCCCTTCGTCCCTTGCTTCTTTCCTTCCCCTCTTCTTTCCATCCTTTTATCCTGCATCTTCTCATCCTCCCTTCGTCCCTTGCTTCTTTCCTTCCCCTCTTCTTTCCATCCTTTTTATCCTGCATCGGTGCATCCTCTCATCATCCCTTCCTCGCGTCCTTCTTGCCTTCCCTTCCTCCTTCCATCCTTTTGTCCTTCCATCCTCTCATCCTTCCGGCTTTTATTTCCTTCCTCCCTTTCTTCCTCTCATCCTTCTTTCCCTTGTTCTTCATTCCCCCGTCTCTCCCTCCCTCCTCTTCTTCTTTCCTTCTGTACATCTTTCGTTCCTCCCTGTTTTCTTTCATCCTTGCCTTCCATATTTTCTTCTTTCCTCCCATCTTTCTATCTTTTCTTCTTTCTTCCCATCTTTATGCCCCTTCTCTCTCTCTCTCTCTCCCCCCCCCCCCCCCCCCCCCCCCCCTCCTCCCTCCCTCTTCCTTTCTTTTCTTCTTTTAGTCCTTCTTTCAAATCTATAGTAGGCCTCGATCCTCCAAGTTCTTTTTTTCTAGGGTTAAGCTAGGATTAAGCATGATTTTAAGCATCAGTTTATGAATCAAACGATTTTTCCTTCATCTTTTTATAGCTTCATTTGACGATGTTAGACGATCTGTGATCTCGTTATTTTTTTGCAACTTGACAAACTGCAAGATTATCATTTTTTTTTTAACTTTCTCATGATTGATTGATTGATTGATTGATATGTTCCGCCCTAGGGCCTTCCCGCTATGTTTATCTGTCGCCAGAGCTAGCAGAGCGGGGCGTTCCCCAGCCTAAGCTGAGGTATCAGACCCCGCCCTCGGGGCCTACCTGTAGTACTGATGTCTGGCGCCACCAACGTGTCATCGCATGATTATCGCGCCGCCGCGTGTTTGATGCACGCGCTTAGTCTGCCGGCCTGCCTCAGTCTGCATGGTTTTGCTGCATGCGTCTTTTCACAGACTGACACCAGTGTTGTGATGTATTGTGGTTTATGGAGAAACAACAATGTCTAGAAGAAGAACCGAACGATCAGTTCTTTTGTGCGTCCTATGAATGACTCTAGAAATCCTCCCTAGTTATCTCTTAGCAATCCTACAGGGTAGCAGAGCCTCGTTCGACCAGAGGCTATCGTTAATCAAATTCATTTGTGTTATGGTTGCACTGAATGACTGAAGGGATATTCAGTCAGTTTATTACTCAGTCCGAGTGCAACGCGCAGTTCCAGGAGCTGCACCAGGAACTTCTCTTGCAGCGCTCTGTGATGCAGAGGCTGGCAGATAAAGTTCGGGAGCCATGGACGCAAGTTGTGCTTCCGACCATGGCCGCTGGAGTGGAGACGTCTGCCGACGAACATCCTCTGTTGCTCGATGGAGAACTGCCTCGAGCCTGCAAGGTGAGGGAGCCCTCCATCTTTGCAGGGGATCGGCATGAGGTCTCTGACTGGCTCAAAGATATGAAGGAGTATTGCCAGGGCACGGGAGTGTCCGAGAGTCGATGGCTCTTTGTTTCGAAGAGCTATCTGTCGAAAACTCTGAAAAAGTAGGTCTATCGGAAGCAAAAAAGCGCAACTCCCTTCCGTTCCTTCCAAGACTTCGTAGAGGTACTGAAAAAGAGCTACATCGACCCGCTGGAGCAGGATCACCGCAGGGATGCACTGGAGGAGCTCCAATACTCGAAAGCACAGGGCATGGAGAGCTTTGGGAACGCCTTCCTGGATCTGGCGGAAGAGATCAAAGACACATCGACCCCTGCTGATCTCATCCACATCTTCAAGAAGGCTATCCCCGATGTGATTTGCCTTAAGGTGAATAAGAAAGCTCCTTCCACTCTTGAGGAGGCAGTGGAGGCGGCTTGTATCGCAGCAGAGACTTTGGAAGGAAAGGGTAGGAACCGAAAGAAGCACGTTCAGACTGGGGGCAGCAGACCAGACGGAAAACACCAGGGTGGGTCCAACTCTGACGGACCTGTTCCCATGCAGCTGGACGCTGTGTGCTCTCTTTCTTTAAAAGAGAGAGCCGAACTGATGTGACAAGGACGGTGCTTCCTCTGTAAGCAGAAGGGACATGAGAAGAAAGATTGTCTATCCTTGTTGTCTTTGCAGAGGGAGTTCGGGTCAAATGTTCCCAGACTGCAGCAGCCATACAGAGGAAGGCCATGGGGTCCTTCGGGACTACAGAGACCCGTGTATGGTGGTCAGGGAGGTCCACCTGTTGGCGCCGGCGGTGGAGAAGGACGATGGGTGTGGATGCCAGTCGGACGGACAGGGCCACCACGTAGCTCTCCACCGAACGCGCAGAGAGGTCGCCCACAGGGGGGGCAGAGAGGGCGTGCTTGGAATAGCTATGCAGCTGGTATCCAGACTGCAGGGCAGGAGGGGGATCAGGTTGTTGGAGAAGGAGAGGAAGAATTCTGGTTCCCTGATAACGAGCTTTCGATGAACATTGAGGGAGAGCAGCCCACTGACCCCTACGTGTACGACCGGGCGAATATGATCGGCACTGCCAGTGCTGACAGGAAGGTGAAGATGATTTGCTTCCAGAGCACTGTCGAGGGTATTCCGGTGAGAGTGCTCTTAGACTGTGGGGCGGGGGAGACATTTCTGTCTGCCTAATTCGCTCACGACAAAGGTCTTCCCATCAGGAAGATGCAAAGTTCGCGTTAGTGTAGGGGGGCTATTAAGGGAGAAGACGGACAGACGGTGGTGACTACGGTCAGTGAGTATACCAGTCTTCTGGCCTTCTCCATTCAGGGGTACCACTAGAGAATGAAGTTCGCCCTGGCTGACCTTGATGACAACTATGATGTCTATCTGGGTATGAAGTGGCTGATCGAACATGAGCCTCATGTACATTGGGGCAAAGGAGAAGTGGAGATTCCAATCCCAGGGGCTCATGGAAGGTCAATCACTATCAAGTCACAGACACAAACATCTGTCCGTACTCTTTCTAGCAGAGAGTTCAAAAGAGAGGTCAGGAAGGGCCGTGTGCGAGAGGTGTATCTTTGTAGGTTGGAAATGGTGGAGCCTGTGCTGGCCCCTATGGCGATGACCCTAGAGGTAGAACCCCTAGGTGAGGCGAAAATGGCAACGGCGATCAGAGAAGAGACAGAGAAGGAAGTGCCAGAAGGAGAGACAGCAGAAGAGAAGGCAGAGAGGGAGAAGGATGAAACGCTCTATACGGGGTGGTCAAAAGTCATGAGTGATCCCTCCCTCCACCCTGCAGCTCGACGGGTAGTGGGAGAGTATCGGGACATCTTTTGCAACGAGATCCCTAAGCTACCCCTAAGACGGTTAGTTGAGTTCACGATTGATTTGGAGCCTGGACACCCTCCTCCCGCTCGGCTGCCATACCGACTTTCTTTTGGAGAGCTTGATAAGATGAGAAGACAACTGGATGATCTGCTGGCAAAGGGATTCATCCGTCCCTCTGTCTCTCCGTTTGCAGCACCAGCCTTCTTTGTGGCGAAGAAAGATGGGAGTCTACGGATGTGCATCAACTATCGCGCCATCAATAAGATCACGATCAAGGACAAGTACGCGATGCCCAGACCGGAAGAATTGTTGGACCGTCTCCACGGAGCGAAGATTTTTTCGGTCCTCGATATGCGGCAGTTTTTCTATCAGCTTCGCATTCGACTGGATGACGAACCGAAGACAGCGATGTGCACCCGGTACGGCAATTATCAGTGGCTGGTGATGCCTTTTGAGATGTATAACCCACCGCCGACCAGCCAGCGAGCTATTCAGGTTTGCTTTCACGAAGTTCTGGATGACTGCGCATTTGCTTGGATCGATGACGTCCTCGTATACTTCCCGACGGTCGACTAACATGAAGAAGATTTGCAGAGAGTCCTTGGATACCTGAGAAAAGACGAGTATTATGTGAAGATCTCCAAGTGTAAATTCTTTGTCCCGAAAGTTGTGTACATCGGGCTGGAAATCTCAGATGTAGGAGTGAGAGCGGAGCCGAAGAGGGTAGAGCTCGTTGAGACTTGGCCGAAGCCTGAGAACAAACATGAGCTCCGTGTCTTCTTGGGACTATGCAACTGGTTTCGAAGATTCATCTACAAGTACAGTCACGTCACAGCCCCGCTCACTTCTCTTCTCCAGGCGAAGGTCAAGTTCGTTTAGTCAGAGGTCTGTGAAGCAGCGTTCAAGGAGTTGAAAGAGAAGATTGCAAAATTGATTCTTCTTTTTATCCCAGATCCTACCCACCCTTTCGACTTGTATGTTGATGCGTGAGAGAAAGGGATCTGCATCGCGGTAGCTCTGATGCAGTGGGATCCAAGAGTGAATGGACTGAGAGTTGTAGCCCTTGCTTCCAGGAAGCTCGTTCAAGCTGAGCAGAAGTATCCGATTCGGGAGAAGGAGCTTCTGGCAGTTGTTTTTGGAGTGAAGGCCTTCCGCATTTATGTGAATCACACCATGAAGGTCTACTCCAATCACGAGAGCTTGAAGTGGCTCGGCACTTCAGGGGGTCTGATCGAAGGCCCCGACAGAGTGAAGAGATAGGTCATCTTCCTGAATGCACTGGGCATTGTTCCTCAGTACATCCCTGGCTCCAAGAACGTTGTGGCAGACGCGCTATCACGTCGACCGTCTCGAACCAGAACGCAGAAGCAGACAGGAGAGGAGAGATCTGATGAAAAGGAAAGAGACCGAATTGCCCAGGTGGAGAGCACTCGAAAGGTCTGTCCAGATGCAAAGTTTCTGGATCAAGTTAGGAAGGGGTACGCTCAAGACTCTTTCTTCAAGGAGCTCCTTCCTTTCTTCACTTATGCTCCTACCTAAGGTACCTCCCCTGCCTATCTACGTTTGCGTTTGAGTCATTTCTCGGTGAAGGAGGGACTTTTGTACTACGACCAGAGGAGACTGGCGATCTCGACAAAGACACTGTAAAGGCAAGTCATCTGGGAGTGTCACGATTCTCCTTTGGCTGGGCATCTTGGAGTGGACAAGACCTACCGACGACTGGCTGCAGATTTTTTTTGGCCACACATGTAGAAGCAGGTGATATACTACATCGTTCACTGCGATGTGTATCAAAGGAACAAACCGTTGAATGAAAAGCCTGCAGGCCTTCTTCAACCACTCTCTGTGCCAGAGTCTCCCTTTCATGATCTCTCAATAGATTTCATTACTGGTCTTCCACCTGTTCAGTTCAAGGGAGAGGTAGTTGACTCAATCATGGACGTGGTGTGCAAGTTGAGCAAGTGGGCGATCTTTGTTCCCACCAGAGAAACAGCCGGAGCCCGAGAGACAGCACAAAAGTTTTTCGACGAAGTGGTGTGTGAGCATGGCATGCCACAATCAATTGTCTCTGATCGCGACTCTAGGTTTGTCTCAAACTTCTGGCAAACACTGTTCTACCTGTGCAGAACCAAGCTCAAGATGTCAACTGCTCAGCACCCTCAGACAGACGGACAGACGGAGATCAAGAATCGGACGCTTGAGCAGATGCTTCGGTGCTTCGTCGCAGACCATCAGAAGGACTGGCCTCAGCACTTGAAGATGCTTGCCTTTGCAGTCCGCACGAGCGTCCACAAGTCGACTGGATTTACTCCCTTCCATGTTGTTGAATGAAGAGATCCACTCACTCTTCCCAGTTTTCTCTGCCCCCACCCATCCTCACCTGAAGCTTCACAAGACTTGAAGGAGAGGGTGAACATCGTTCAGGAGGTAAGAGACCGATTGGAGAGAGCAAGGGAGAGAGTAGCACATTACTACAACCAGAGAAGAAGCAAAGAAGAATTCAAGCCTGGGGATTGGGTTATGGTTCACAGGAACTTCTTTGCCGGAGCAAAGACACCGGAGGGAGATCGAAAGAAACTTGCATATCTGTGGTACGGGCCATTTGAAGTAGACCGACGGGTCAGAAAGGTCGCATACGAACTGGTATTTCTTGAGGGGGTCAGAAGATATCGAATTCTCCACATGGTTTGGTTGAAGAGATATTTGTTGCAAGAAGGACAGTCTGAAAAGAATTCTCCGCCGGTGCGCCTTCCACACTTGACTGAAGAAGAGCATGAAGTAGAGACAGTCCTTGACAAGAGGAAGATCGGTCATAGTGTGGAGTATTTAGTACACTGGAAAGGGGATTCAGAAGAGAATGCCACGTGGGAGCCATCAGAAAATCTTCTGAATGCTCGTTTGAAAATCAGAGAGTTCTTGGCGCAGCCTGGAAGGCCTCTCGGAGGGAGAGGGGGAAAGAAGTAAAGAGACTAGGAATCAAAGGGAATGAATGCATATGAGTAAATGTTTGTGCATTCTCTCACTCTCGTTCTATTTCTGAGGGGTCACGGGAAGGACGGCGGAAGTGAGAATGAATGGATGAATGAATGATACAGTTTTCTTCTCTCTGTCTTGTGACGACGTCTTCTCTCTCTGTCATTGTCTCTGCATCTTTCTCTATGTCTTTCCCTATCTCTTCTCTCTCTTTTATATGCTTTTTGTTACTTTCCTCTTTCCTACGTTTAGCTTTCTTTCTCAATGCCTTTCGCACGCGCATGCATGTATTCTGTTCTCTTCTTCCGTCTATCTATTTTTCTTGCACTGTTTAATGCACGGAATCATTTGTCTGGTTGTGGAGCATCCAGTCTGAATGGGTGTTCTTCTATGATTGGCTGCATGAAGGGGTCCATGCAAGCCGATGCCTGCTCATGTTGTTGGCCGTGGCATACCAACATGTTGAGGGATGTTTATGTGATGGGTTGTTTGCGGGTTGATTGAGATCGATTGATTCACTGCAGTCTCATGTGTCTGGCTGTCAGTGAACAAATGTCTTGTCCAGTTGCATTTGATAAAAGTGTGTCCGTTCAGGTTTGACTACGTGTGAGGACACACGTCTGAGAGGGGCGGGCATGTTGTAGTACTAATGCCTGGCGCCACTAACGTGTCATCGCATGATTATCGCGCCGCCGCGTGTTTGATGCACGCGCTTAGTCTGCCGGCCTGCCTCAGTCTGCATGGTTTTGCTGCATGCGTCTTTTCACAGACTGATACCGGTGTTGTGATGTATTGTGGTTTATGGAGAAACAACAATGTCTAGAAGAAGAACCGAACGATCAGTTCTTTTGTGCGTCCTATGAATGACTTTAGAAATCCTCCCTAGTTATTTCTTAGCAATCCTACACTGCCAGAGTCTGTTGCCCTGGCCGCTGCTGCATGATTATTCGTTATTCGAGCCACAGCTCTGGATCCGCGTTGGCTTTCCGGCCTGAAAATCGATTTGAAACGGCATGTGATTTGGGCTTCCTCGCTCTTCTTGTTTGCTTTATCAATCTTCTTTTGTGGCTCCCTCCTTCCCCTGGGCCACCCTAACGCTCCTTCGGTCGTCTCTAAGTTATCAATTGTCTCTTCATATTCTTTTGTTAGTCTCTCGATCACCCGCTGCCTTCCGGTGATTCCTGCATGTCTGGCCGCCAGAGCGTCTCCCTCTATGTGTCTGTACCATCCTGAACACTCCTCAAACACCCTCCGTCTGAATGACGCCCATCCTAAAAACTTATCCACTCCGGTATGACATTCATTCAACAAAAAGCAGAAAAGCGTCGAGTTGTCTCTTTTTCCCTCTTTTCTGTTGAGCCCTTCTCTTTCTGTGGCTGCCTTTCTAGCTCTTTCTTCCATCTCTTTCTGGCTCATGAATGTGAATGTAAATATGAATGTGAATGAAGTTAGCTTTGCTAGAGTGGAGCCGTGCTCCCAGCAGCCCATATTCATGCAAAAGATCGTTAATCACTCTTTATGTGACTAGTTTGCTGAAGTTGATTGACCGAAAGACTTAGTCTATTTAGCATAGCATAGCATATTGATTGATTAATCGATTGATTAGTTCCGTGCTAGGCCTTCCTATTATGTCAAGATGTTTAGGATTAGGATTTATGTCTGGAGGATTGGCCTCCCGCTAGGCCTCCCACCCCAATGCTGAATGTCTGACGTGCAGCTTCCAAGGAAAACGCCTAGATGCATCAAACCTCCTTGGCCGGCCCGCACAAGTCTAGCCTATGCCGCAAACGGTTTACAATTGAAGAAAAAAACACACGCGGAATGATTTTTTCTTTATCTGAATAACTTTTTGGTTCTAATCTGAGGTCATCTGGCAGAGGGGGAAAAGGCTTCCAAAAGTGAAATGACTTTTAATGCTGAAACGTAAGAGAGAAGGGGAGAGAAAGAATGGAGAGAAGAGATTAAGACCAGGTGAGAGAGAGAACACGTTTATTTCCTACTTTATTTCATACTTTTCAGAGTAACCAAGAACGTTTCTTTTTCTGAGACGTACAAAGTAGAACGGTAAAGCCTTCTCTCTTCTTATGAGTTGCTTTTTATCGTTCTGTCTGACTCAGAATTAAAGATGAAGTGACAAGGAGAGTGACAAGAAAGGAAACTTCAACCAGACTTAGCGAGAAACAAAAAGAACAAAGAATTGAGACTAAGTGAGAAAAAGAGAGAAGGACTCTTCTGTTTTCTTTCACATTTTTCTGAGTAACCAAGAACGTTCTTTTCCCGAGACACACAGAGGGGAATGGAAAACCCTCTTTCTTCTTATGCCAGTGGGTTGCTTCTTATTGTTCTGTCCGACTCAAAAAGGGTGCATGAGATGACAGAGGGAGTTACAGAAAAGAAACTTTCAAACAGAGAAGAAAAAGGAAAGGGAAGTCGAGAGTTCACTTCTCTTTTCTTTCATACTTTTCAGAGTTACCAAGAACGTTCTTTCCTGAGACACACAGAGGGGAATGGAAAACCCTCTCTCTTCTTATGGGTTCCTTCTTATCATTCTGTCTAACTAAAGGGGGTGAAGTGATAGAGGGAGTGATAAAAAAGACAGGTTTCACACTCTAAGTCTAAGAAAAAAGAAAAGAAAGAAAGATTGAGACTGAATGAGAAGAGAAAGAAATTCACCATCGATTGATGAACAAACCGTCTGAGAAGCAAGCAGAGTAACTGTGACATAAAAACTTTGGCCCGTTTTACCTATACGCAACCACACCCTTCCTTCATACTGCATATCTCCAGTAAAGGCGCGTTCCTTATGCTTTCACCCTTTCCGGCATGAAGTCTTGTTCGGCAATGTGGTAGAACAGACGAAGCAAATCATCTCAGAGACTTTCTTTGGGGTCTTTATCCAATGCATTCTCCACCATCTGGTTAGGGAGCATTGCGAGTGCGTCTAGTGCCCCTTTGATCAGATAAGCAAATCAAACGTCCCTCTGTGCATTCATTCGATCGCTGTCTTGGCCAATCCTCTTGATAGGCCCATCGATGCAGAGACAACTAAGCATAAAGTTCACCATTTGCTCGTTAACAAGCTCCTACTTTCTTGCTTCAGTTGCTATCTTGACTCTTTTCAAGAAGTACAGCGCTTCTGTACTATCTATCTCCTTCTTTATACCCCTCATAGCTTGAAGTTCTCCCGCCCACTCTTTGTTGCATTTCGCTCTGTGAGTCTTCCAGTGAACCTTCTGACATGCAACACTGCAATAAGTTGCAACTTTGCACTAGCTGTACCTCTTTCCCATACTGTTGTCTTCGCATTGCCAACATTGCAGGGTAGCCAGCACTGTAGAAGTGTTACGAGATGCAAAGGTCGGTTCCGCTGTCAAAGAAGAGGTGCTAGAAGACGTGAGGCTTGGGACGGCTGCGCATGGAACGATCAAGTCGCGGTCTGCGGGTGTAGAGACGGGGACAGTCTCGTTTATAAGCGGAAAGACAGAGTCTTCATCTGGAGATGTGGGGACTGGATGGCTCCCTGCAGTTGGAACTGTCACAGTAGGGTGACTGTCTTGTTCTGCACTTCCATGCAAATGCCCCAGTGGGGCCTAGGTCGAGGGTTTGAATCTATGCAGGAAATACTAGATTGGCCAGAGCCTATATGGCTCACCGGCTTTAACCTCATGCATCATCATCATCATCACTTATAGGTTGACCTAAACTGGTTATGTTGGTATACAATGTTGTGTAAGACCTCACTGTGTACAGGAAAGGAGGTGACATTGCAGTTGGGGGGAGGAGAGACATGAAGGTGGTTCATTTACATAGTGGGACAGTCTAGTGGAAAGCACTCGCAACTGAGTATCTGCTGTGGCGTTGCTTCCAAAGCCTCTGGCCTTGTTAGGAGCCTGGTGGAAGGGCCTCGGACAATATGGATACCATGGGCAAGCTGTGGCTGATAGGTCACTGGAAGGACACGAAGAGGGGAAGGCACCCGGAAGAACGTAACCATTTTCGTTTCTGTTATGATAGTGTCATCTGCCTCTCCTTCGTTCTCATTGAAGGCTTAGCGTTTGGAGCCACTGCAATCTCGACCAGCGCTTGCCTCTTCTGCTTGACTTGCGAAAGGAAACGCTACTTGGCTAGACTTGCTAGCTACTTGGCTTGCCCGTCTCTTGAGGGTTCATTCCGGAGCTGCACTCTTGCAAGTTTGTCTCTTCAATGACATCCCTGGAGACAGATCGAAACATTGGAGACGGAAGAAAGTGTTCTCTGAATGTGTTGCAGAGAGCTGATGATTTCTACGACCTGCACTAGAAGATCAGTCACGAATATCAGAAGCAGAGACTAGGATTGCTTGAGTGCTTGCTTTGTGATGCTTAGCGCCGTTTGAAGACCACTGTGTGGCTCTTGCGTCTAAGTTGAAGTGACACGACTTATTACACTTTCAGATTAGTCGTTCTCTGTCAATTATACTGCACGATCTTCTCTCGCGAGTTAAGTAACGAACTTCTATGTTCACATTTGCTACAACGAGAACGGCTAGGGGGTAGCACTATATTACTGTATAAAGGTGACCCTAAGTTTATACTTTCTCTAATAAAAAATCTAGACATGGCGGGCACTTTATTTATATACTAATCTTTTTTTCTATATTCTAAAGTGCTGATTGGAGCTAACAGAACTAATGGCGGGTTATATTTTCACTTCAAAAAATTGGTTCAAAGTCATGTCGCCACGATTTAGCGGGGTGGCGGGCAGCTTGACCTGGCGGGGCCTGATCGTTTCTCTAAGGTCAGACCCCCCCGCCAACAAAGCAAACCCCCGCCAGAAGACAGACTTCCAGTCTCCTTTTCTTCCGTCTGCCTCCCGCTAGCCACCCGCCAGCCCCCCGCCAGCCCCCTCCCACCTCCCGCCAACCTCCAACACACCTCCCTGCAGTTTGTTTATGCAGTGACTATCCTCTCTACCCATATCCACTGGTTAGCATACTTTCCTTCAAACGAAAAATACTTCTTCAATTCAATTCTTTTCACAAGAAACCTGTCCCTTGTAACCGAAGGACCCATGATCCATTCGTATCCTTCCGCTCTGATGGTTCTATTCTCTGTGACTATCAGCACGTCGGCATCTTTCCATAGAATTGGGATATCTGAAGCAACAATACTGTCTGCCGCCAGATGGGGGACGGGCATCGGAAACCCATTGGGAAGACCGTATGTCCACCAAGTTTTAGACATTGTGAAAGATAGAAAGAAACCAGAATCTTGCGGTCGTGACCAGATTGCGTTCACCTAAGAAAACAAAAGTTGGTAGTTGTTTGTCTCTACTTTTGACCCTTTTCTTACTCATCATTCTATCCCCAAGATTGAAGAGCTCCAGACAGAAGACGAGAAGAAAGTGGAGTTAAACATTCGATATCAGCAGAATTCAGTGATCACGCGCACAGATTTTGTCCGTCTTGATGCGGTCTTTTATTGGCTGCATGAAGTCTATCGATCTGGTTCTACTCTTAGTGTTTCTGCCTTCAAATTGGCGCGTTGTTTGAAGAAATGGAATGGCATGGAACATGAAGAAGCAACAGACACGGGGGGATGAGCTTGACTTGTCTTTGGTGTAGATCACTGAGAGCCTCAGGTAAGTGTTCATTTTTCTTGGCAGGGATTGACTGTGTCTGGCGGGACGTGGCGGGGCAGGCATACTGACGGGAGGTAAAGGTTTATCACAGTCCATCCCCGCCATGAAAAGCCCCACCAGATCGTAGCAACACTACCTTTGAACAAGAATTTCTCATGAACTAGAAAGCATGAATGGCCCGCCACTATAGAAATCAAATCTCCAGTATGTTCTATATCTATAACTTTTATATAGCATAAGTCTAAACTATCATCCTAACTAGTTAGAAACTAGGTTAGAAAGCCCGCCCAACTAGGGGTACTTATAATATTCATCCTAGTGCTACCCCCTAGCAAGAACGGGCTATTGTTTCAGACAGGGCCTGGGATATTATTTCAGACCCTCCCTCAAGGGCCTGCACACCAATTTGAAACCTGATACACCGCAAACGCAGTGCAAAAGGTGTGCCACAACTGTTTATGCTTCGTCAACCAAATCTGGGTATCGATTTGCCTGTTTAATAAACAATCAAACACTCATAAAAACTCTGGTTTGTTTGTTTATATATCAATCAATCGATCGGGTATGTGAATCACTCTGACTCAAATGAAATATTTCATCCATATAAAACGATTATCGAAAATGATCGAAAAAGAAGAAAAAAAAGAAAAAACAAATGATTTAGAAAGAAAGAAAGATTGAAAAAAAGGAGACGGCTACAATCTCTTGTCTCATAGTTTCCTGCAAAAAATTGGGGTCGTTGCTATGCCCTTCACGGTTTGCCCTGTTCGAACAGATAAACTGTTAGGTAAATACTAAAATTGCACTAGCATTTAAATAGAATTTATTAAGGAAACGTTTGGGCAGTTAGGGCATATTACACTGTAGGTGCTTAGTATTTTTAAAATCATGCTAGGGCTTAGTAAAAATAAAAAATGCCTAGCATTTTTACGTATACTGGGCGCGAGTGGGGTGCTTTTTGCCCCCCTAAAGCGGCGCATTTCCGCAAAAAACTCGTTTTTATAATTAGTAAGGAGTTAGAAGCTGAAACTTTGTGTAAAAAGATGTTATAACGATAGAAAAATAACTATCGAACAGATTTTTTATATCATTTCTAGAAATATAGGCTGTCATACAAATTTTTTGATTTTGAGGCCATTTTTTAACGGTTTTAAATAGTAAAAAAACGGTATGAAACTTACAAAATTTACATGGCAGCCTATATTTCTAGAAATGATATAAGTAAAAGTCAAACCAATCTGTTCTATCAAGACAAGAGACCTTTTGTTTGTGCCGGAGTGAAGCCCCATTGCACTGTTGGCCCACTTGGACATTGTTGTTGTGGAGACTCAGTGACGTTGTTGTTCTTGTGGAGCCGCGGGCTGCTAGCTTCAGAAAAGGTCTGGCGCACTGAGGTCAGCAGCCTGCGGCCCACTTTTTCACGCCGCACGTATGTCGGCGCCGCTTTCCCCAACTTTGCCGCGATATGAAAAAAAATCAAGTTAATTCACTTATATTTCTATTATAAGATAAATTAAACTATAAAAACAATAAAAAAATTATAAAGTTTACAATTTTAAAAGAAAAATTTAGTAAAAAACAAAAAAAAAAACATTTATCATTATACTACTAATAAATTTAAACGTATTTAATACTAAATTTGACGTCCGTAACGGTCCGTTATTGTGGGGAACTATAGATTTAAATTATTTTTGAAACTTTATAAAAATATGATGAACACGTACCGTTATTACGCAAGCTGACAGCTTTACCACTGTCGCATCAAACCGTCATTGAATCCGAGTCATTGTCAAAAACTTTTTATGCCCACCTTTTGAATTCGCTCTCCTCGTCAAATCAGCCACTGACAGCTCCACGATTGTGTCACTGCCTTGCGAGTACTGTAAATGCGTGAGAGTCTTAGAGCGTTTTGTGCGCATGTGCACGGGCAGCATAGCGTTCTCTTTGTTGTTGATTTGTTCAGAAAACAGGAAAGAAAACCGCCGCTTGGGCTTCCCTGGGGCGATCGGTCAGGGGTTTTGATCCTGCGGTGTTCTTAGAATGCTTCTGACCTACCTTCTGACACCCTCTCACTTTGGCGTACTTGAATTTTTCTTGATCTCCATTGGTCGAATCGACCTTGCTCTCTCTTTTTCTGCTCAAACCCCAATTTCCTGAACCTTAACAGGACCCAGAGGTGGGCCTAGAGGTGAAGTCACAAACGATGATTCCCGAGTCTTCCTTCTCCCACGACACACATGCACACACACACAGCTGTGTGTGCGCTCTCCAGACCGGTTTTCTTCGAAGGCATGCCTCGTGCATATTGCTGAGGTTCTGCGTCCAACATTCTATACGTGCATATGAGACCCCCCGTCCCTTGTGCAGTTGGAGCTGCAGGAAGAGGAAGCTGTGATCGAACAAACGTAGAGAGAGGAAATACAGGAAGAGAGAAAGGGACGAGAAAAACGAAGGTAAAAGGAGAAGATAGGACAAATGGCTCGCACCGGCAAAGGTACCAGCAACAAGCGCGAAAGAACAAAGACTCGTCAATGAAGGCTAGGTGCATGATCTTGTCTCTCTAAAATTCAGTGGGAAGAGAGACAAAAGGGGAAAGAGGCAAAGGTTCTCTGGATTACTCTTTTCATTTCTTTTCTCTTTTCTTCTTTTGAGACCCTCTGCAACGACCAAAAAGGCACTTTCCACATATTTCGATTAATTTCGCTGGTCCTTCTCCCGCCCGTCCTATCAAATCGATCCGGAGGATCAGTTCCGGAATCACCCAAGCTGCCAGTTTGTGAGCAAAAATGGTGCCTGCTTGTGAGATTGCATGCCTTTGGGGGGTCACAGCATTTTCTTGTGAACACGAAGAGAGTCTTCAGTAGTATTCCCCCCTTTCTTCCATGCATATTTGCTTTCTGCCCCCTTTCAAAAACTCTCTTCCCCTGGCTTGCCTGACACAAGCTCAGTTCTGCATTGCTTTTCTCCTCTCTGGGTACTGCGCGGTCAGTTTTCAAGGAGTCTGTGATTTGGAAGAACGGAAAGTCTTTTCCCATCATCTCTTCTTGAAGTCATGCGAACTTGAAGCAGAATAGAGAGGCAGATTTCGATATGTGCAAAAGAGACAATTGACAGCAAAAGCACAAAACCGATTCACAAAAAATACCGCCCTGCAGCTGAAAATTAAAGAAATGAATGGAGACAGATGCGATTGGTCCCCACCGGACGGCGTGACCGGTTTGCCTTTGTGTGATATCGCCTTCAGGCAACCCTTCTGGAAAAAGTAAAACACAAAAAAGGGAAAAACTGACATGACATATTGACTTGTAAGGCAATCAGCCACCTCGGCTCGGAGTGTGAATGGTCTTCAGACAATTTTCTTTTCTTCGCCCCGCCAACCAACCGAATGAACAATCTGTAGGAGCCCTTGCTCTTGTACACATACGCAAATTCTTTGCTTCTCTGTACTGAGTATGACGGACAAACGGCTGTTCCTGGCAGACCAAGTCACCCAAACGAACAAACAAACGGCGAATCGATGAGTCAAGTCAGAACAGCGCAACG
This sequence comes from Chromera velia, assembly GCA_018398765.1. NCBI lineage: Eukaryota > Chromeraceae > Chromera > Chromera velia. The sequence continues at coordinate 10,389 of JAHBMJ010000338.1, read as the reverse complement.
AATCCCATCGATCCGCCAGCCTGCAAGCTTCTTGTTTGGAATAGTACATGATTAAGGACGCGAATCCGACACGAATTAAGTCATAATGAGTCACTTTATCATGCAGATCTCCACATGAATGGAGAAAAAAGTCTCGACAACGAATGTGACAGATGTACGGATCATGGAATGTGTGTCAAAACGGTGGAGGGAAAAGGATCTACTGTAAATGTCCTCAAATCTGTACTCATCTTTCTGGTCTTTTCCGACCTGGTCAGACAACCCAACTGTACTGATTTTTTTGCACGAAGGAGAACACCGTCCTCCCCCTCTTCTGTCCTTCTTTCTTTCCTTCCTTCTTTCCAGGCTGCTGTCTTTTTCCAAGTCTTGCGACTCCGCACATGTCTGTCCTACCACCTCCCTTTGATGCTTTTACATTGACCCCAGATTGATTCTCACGCGCTGTGCTGCCAAAACCAGACAGAGGACAGTACAAATGGAGGACGGTAGTTCTGCTGACTATTCCCTCTTCTGCTATTTCCATGTGAACTGCCCCAAATTTCCTTTCCCCTGCCTCATATCTTTTCTGTCCATTTTGGTTCTTCCCCCCAGACAAACGACCGTCCCCTTCCTTACTAGTTTGATTCCACCCTCATGAGGGAGAGAAGCTTGATGGATGAGAAGACCCCAGGTGCCCCAGTGCACTTTTCTGCATTTGTTTCTTTGTTTGTTCCGGTTCGACCGCTGCTGCCCAGTTCGGCATATCCCGAAAACAGTGCAGCACGTCCCCCCCCCTTCCACCCCTTCCAGGCACTCCATCCAAATCTTCGAGGCTTCTGCGACCTCTGCTGGGGTGTTTTGCTTCTTTCGTGCACTCACAGAAAGAGAGTTGAGAGAAAAGGAGGGAAGGAAGGGAGGAAGGAGCGAAGGAGGTGCAGAGGGAAGGAGAGAAGTGTGGGAGGTACCATTAGGTTAGGAAAGACAGTGAGAGGGAGAATGAGAAGAGGAAGGAACGAGAAGAGGAAGGATCATAAGGAAGGACAGAAAGAAGAGAATTCACTGAGATCCAAAGATTCTTCCATGCAGAACACATTCCGTTTTTTGCTCTGATGAAGCCCTCACCTCTTTTATCATTTTGATCGATGGACGCGTTTCTCTTTTGTCGTTTGGGCTCTTAATTCCGACACCAAACATTCTCGTCCTTTCGACCAACCGCACTGCCCTTTTCTCTGGTGGGCAGCTCACATTGTTTTCAAGATTCGTCTCGTTCTTCATGCAAAAAAGGTTTTGTGTGAGAAAACACGAGAGAGGGAGAAGGGAAGAGATGGACACAAAGCAATTCAAAAGAAAATAAGAAGTGCCCGTAACTGCAAGGAGAAAAAGACACGAGAGGAATTTTCCCGATCTGACAGGGTCCAATCTAGACCCATTTCCTCCCCTGCCGCCTTCGCAAACAGCAAATGAAAAAGACAATCCTTCCCTTTTTTGTGTCCCACCTTTGAAGAGGAGAGACAAATGAGATCACCGACAAGAAAGCAGAGGTGGAAAAGAAAGAGAAGGCCGAGTTGAGACGGGAAAAGTAAACGAAACCACAGCTCACAGAGCTGAGAAGACACACATCGGTCCACACCTTCAAAAATCCTTTTAGAGGAATCCCCAACGAGACCAGGAGCGAGAGAAGAAGCGAAGAGAAGAGACGAAAACATCAGGATGGAGGGGATGATGCGAGAACACGCCATCTCCCCCCCCCCTCACCGCTGTCTCTCTCTCTGTGCATATGTCGGCAGTCAGTTCATTTGTTCCCTTCTCTAGCATGAATGCCCTTTTTCTTTGCACTCCGACTGATTTCTGTCCCTTCTTTCCCTTGTGGTGACGGAACCCGACAACCGTTTTGGGATACATAGAGACAGAAACCTTGAAAAAATGGCAAAGAGGCAATCAAGGACCTCCAATCAGTACCCCTTTTGCTTTTTGAACGGATCAATCGACTAGTTGAGGGGTCCTCAAAACTTCGTGGAGGCCTTCATCGGAAGGACAGGAAAGAGGTAAGAGTTGTCCGATGAGTCGCTTGTTGCTTTCGTCCTTCATTTTTTTGTCCTCAACTCTAAACGAGTCGTTTATCTCCAGCATGCTTTCTTTCCGATTGTTTCTCTCCCAAGAGATCTCGTTCTCTCGGGATAAATAACTCTGCTCTGTTGTCAGCATCTTCTGCAACAATCTTTTTTTTCTTGCAAGAAAAGGGCACCTGCCTTTTCTCATTTTCTTGTTCATATACCCTAGATGCTCTGGAAGAGTTGCTTGTCCTTATGGGTGGCATATGACACGTACGTAAGTGACGACGGTGGAAGAGGAAAGGGTAGATTACCGAGAGATGAATTGTATTCAATACATGGCGATGAATTTAACTTCACTTCCTCTCCCACCCGGCTTTCACCCAAAATGATTGATAGAGAAAGAGAAAGAAAGAGGAGGAGAAAGACTTGAGGAAAATCAATGCCCCCTTTCTTCCTTCAATTGGCTCTACGAGAAAGCACTGGCAGGAATGAAAGACCCGCCTCCCCCACCCCCTCTCCCAAAACCACCCCCTCCCCTTCGCATACCGCCGCCCCGCCTGGGCCCATCAAACCCCCCACGGAAATTGCCGGGGCCCCTTCCCCCCTGATCTGACTGTTGATACCCAAAGCGCTGACTACCTCCCCCCTGGCCTGAGTATCCATTCTGAAACCCTCCCGGCCCCCC
>JAHBMJ010000337.1:47500-50234 GCA_018398765.1 Chromera velia | reverse complement strand
AAGAAGAAAGTGTTGCTGGTTGATATGAAGATTTCCTTCCCACTGATCGGAAAGGAAGAAGAAACAGAAGCCAAAATCCAACTCTGGCCTCTCTCTGTCCCTCCACCCTCCTAGGAGCACCTCGTTGGCGCATTTGAGGGGCCCCTTTCGTTTTCCTTTCAAGCCAGCGTGCTATCCAAGGGGAGGGCAGTGCATTACTCACCAGACAGCAAAGTCGAGAGAGAAGTCGCGGGCGCTGTGGAGGTTGTCCGTCTGTCTTGAGCAGGCGTTGCTGAGAAGTTCAATTGAGGAAGAGTGTACGAACAGCCCTCTCTAAAGCCTCTATGAGTCTGTTTGCTTCATTTGCCTAGCCCTTTTATATGTCTATCTTGTTCTCGTCACTATGTGTGAGAGAAGGATCTGCTCGAACTTGGGTGATCGATACCTTTCTGTCAACGGCTGGATGCATGCAGTTGTCGTTCGAGCACTGTCAGACTCTGAGTCACCGAAGTGGAAAGAAAGTTTCTCTCTGGCTGCAGGGTGAAGGAAGGGGATCTGATGATTCGTTTAGAGGGAGGAAGGGCAGGGAAGGAGTACGAGGAAGTTTTGATGGATAACTTTGATGGGTTTGGGAGAGATACATTCTGTATCTCTCTGCATTCTGTTTATCTGTTTTATCTGGCAGCTCTCATTGTTTATCCATTTTTCTATACATTGAGTGGTACGACGTGCTGTTCACTTTTTTCAGTTGGCATGCCCGACATTGCGCTAGACATTGCGTATCACTTTTCTTATATTAATTCTTTCCCTCTTTTTCTTTCTACACCTTGTCAGAGGCTTCTCTAAGCATTTCTTTTGGTCGCCTCTGTACAAAAGACCCAGACTCTGGTTGACCGTTGATGCCATTTAAAATGTTTGCATTGGCAAGTCTGGCATGGCCCTACCAAATGATCCTTGGCATGATCGCATGTTACATCAATTAAAGGACACGTGCTGAAACAAAAATTAGGATATGCAAGATTTAGACTATATCATTCAGTGCATGTAATTCAATTAATATACAAAATTCTCCTTAAAAATTCTAGAAAAAATCCTATAAAATCTCAAGATTCGAATTCTTTGACTGATTTTTTCCTTCTTCTAACTTCTTGATTGCTCTTAACGTCCTGGTTTAAAAACGTTTTGTTTCTTCACACTTGTTTACTGGCATATATCATCATGGGTCAATGTCAGAGTCATGCATTGTTTGAAGTTTGTTCCATCCGTTAAGCTTTTGATTTTTTTTTATTATCCATTGACTTAAAATTTGTTCCTAGCGTCTGGCCTATACGTCTTTCATCTCTTCTTTCTGTTCTGGTTACTGCCCTCGCTACTGGTTCTCTCTCTTATGCGACCTCATACTTGACGCTCCTCTATCTGAATGCCTTCTTTGGCCTTTGCTAAGTACTTCCTACCCCTCAGTCATAACCAGTGCACTGCTTTTGATGCGTTTATATTATGTATAAAAAGAAACCGTCCTAAATTTTATTATTAGTTTTTTTTTACGTCTTTAGTTGGAATAAGTTGGAATAGATCCGAATAGATCCTACCGAGGTTAAATATTAGTAATAAGTACTCAGATAATAGTAAGTATCAGTAAGTTATCAATATAACAAAATAAGTGATAAGTGATTTAGTGGTGTCTTAGAGTATTCTAAAGCACTATTGCTGACAATGTTGCCGTTTTATCTTTCACAGATCGTTAGAGATCGCCCCCGGAAAGGGCAGTGAAGTATATCCTACATATCAGTGTGTATTGTTAGATAAATGCTAATAAACGCCCTAGGAGTAGTTTCTTTCTCTCTCTTTCTCTCTCTCTCTCTCTCTCTATATATATATATATATATATATATGGAAGGGGGGGGGGCAAATGCATCTCTGCACATTTTCAGTGTCTATCTCCTCCAATCGGGGACAGAGAAGAGACTAAGAAACAATAAACCGAAAGAAGTAGAGAGAGAGACGCTTCTCAACGCAGTCTGTGATGTTCCGCTATGCGACCTTCGCATTATGGCAGGACACTTCAATTGCCACATAGGAAAGGAGGTCCCTAAAGGAATTTTATGGGAAAGAGAACAGATCAGGGGGGCGGGTGACTTACAAGAGATCTTGGAGGGCAAGAGGGAAGAAGTAATCGAGGGACTATCTTGCCGCTCTGACTGTCGTTCAATTGTAAACGAACCAGGAAGAGCTGCCATTCGCTTTTGTGAGAAAGCAAACCTCCTTCCCTTGAATGGCCTGTCTTGGAAAGATGTAAAGAAAGGGATTGAAGTCGACTTCACAGGAGCTTGCACTTATTATGAAGGGGGTGCCCCTGCTACGGTCATTGATTTGTTTTTGGTTGATCCTCCTCTTCTTGGTTTGTGGAATTCTTTTGGGGTTGAGCTACAGCCTGACGCAGCCCCCGAACATGCGGCCGTTTCAACAAACAGAAGCCGAAATCCAACTCTGTAATGTGCATTCTAGCAAACAATCAATCAATCAATCATCTATGGGCTTTATGCCTTACCACGACCCTCAGGCTGCCTTTTCTGTTAGGGAAGACTAATCGTCCCCCCAGGGCCTTCTACCTTATTCTTCTTAATCTTTAAATTAATGTTACTTTTCAGTTAGATAAAATAAAACTGTTAAAAAAAAAGATCAATTAAATAGAAATTAATAGAAATCCTAGGCCCTAGGGAAAATCACATCAATTTTGATCAAAACTCAAAAGTTT
>JAHBMJ010000337.1:0-42500 GCA_018398765.1 Chromera velia | reverse complement strand
TCGACCGTGCATGTTTATGCAAATGTGTGCTCTCTCAGGGCCCCCAGGCTGGGCTGAGCTGCCCTCCAAGGCAAAATGTCTATTGACTCACCTTGATTCCACGAATTAACCAAGCGCGGTGACATCGATCTCCCCCTAAAAAAAAGAGAGTGATCGAACGGCCTAGGTAGAATGTATGGGGGTGGGAGACTCCTGCACAGGAGATGCCCTGCAAGCCGCAGCCCCGCAGGCGGAGAGTCTGCCACAATACAAATACAAAAAAAAAAAATCGCGCGATATCATGCAGGGCCGAGCAGTCTACGGCCGGTATGCTGGGACGTGCTATGCATCCCCGAACCGTCAGAAAGGTCATGCAGGGCCTCTCGGCTGATCTCAGCAAAGCTGAGCTGCCCCCCCCGAGGCGACCAGTTTTCATATGTAATTTTCCACATAATCCCCGAACCGTCAATACAAAATTTTCCACATAAACTAAACCAGCCCGGTACCTGAAATCCATGCATGCATATCACCCACCCTGGGGCAAAAACAGCCTTTTGATTGTCCTCTAGCTGCGAAAAACTTTGCTGTGCGGCCACCAATGAACACACATATTAAAGTGTTAGTTCGACGTGAAAGCCCATACGATGACTGAGGCAGGCTACCCGTACCGTTTTTTGTTTGAAGACAAGCGCTGGCAGAGCCACCTTGCTGAGCACGGCTACGTTGTGATCATTCAGGTTCTGGAACCCAAAGCCCGTCGACTCTGCTCGTGAGAAGTACTGGACCTCCTTCGAAGCCGTCTACCCAGGGGTTAAACGAGAAGATCCCCACACGTGGAACCTCTTTCTGAAGGACCCGCGGGGGTTCCTGCTCGATGGCCGGATCACCCATTCAGAGGCTGCCTGGGGCATCCGCACCAATCCGGCCGTCAAGAAAGTGTTCGCCCAAATTTGGGAGACTGAGGACCTTCTCGTCTCTATAGATGCAACCATCGCGTGGCGGCCCTGGTGGCTGCAGGAGCAGCTGACAGACAATTGGCTCTACCCGCTTACCGAGTGGCTTCCAGAGACCGAGGGTCTTCACATCGACCAGAATCCCTTCTCCAAGCCGGACTTTGAGTGTGTGCAGGGAATGGTACCACTATCTTCCGTGAATGAATGTACTGGAGGTCTGGAAGTCGTCCCAGGATCTCACTCCCCTGACAGCGCTGTGAAGAAAGAAATCATGACTCTCTGCAAGCACTGGTCGGGCGACTGGTGCGTGCTGCATCCCCACATTGATACCTCCACATATGCCGGTGACTCATCTGTTGCAGGCAGACGGCTGGTCCTTGCAGAGCCTGGAGACCTGATTCTGTGGGACTCACGGACTGTCCATGGGGGGGTCGTGGGCACTGGCCGCCCTTCTGCGGAGGTTCACGGGGGTGGACGTGTGGACCTTGCCCGTCTGTCCTTAACTGTCTGCATGACCCCAGCCTGCAAGGCTGAGCCCTCCGTCCTAGGCACGAGGCGGCGGGGGTTCGAACGCGGGTCGACGTTCACGCACTGGCCTCATGAAGCACGTGTGGCCAGGAGTGGACGTGGAAATGTCACGCTACCAGAGCTGACCCCGCAGCAGCTTTCCCTCGTTGCATCTGGCGGTCCACCGGAGGAGGCGGTCCGTCAGGCAGTTGCCGGACTGGGTGCGGGAGGCAACCCAGGCCATTGAGATGCAGCAGCAGCAGCAACAGAAAAAGACGCCTCAAACCGAGTTTCCGTCGGTCAAAAGAGCGGCGGGGATTGCAGAGACACCTCTGAAAGAGAAGGGGAAGGAGCAAAGAAACACAAGGGCAGGCACCGGCATGGGGAGCCCCTGTGGACACCACAGGCGTGGACACATAATGGAGAAAGTCTAAGAAGAAAAAAGATGACAGGGAGAGTGCAGAAACTATATTCAGACCATATAGGATAATGCCAGCGGCTGCTCTGTAGCTATCTAATACGAGTTTCTAATACTATCTAATTAAAGGCGATGTCTCTATCTAAAGTTTTTATATGCTTTGTTCAATTTTTATTGGCTTTACTGGTATGAATGCGTAGCCTGTGCAAAGTGGAGACTGTTTGTCCTAGTTTGTCTACATCCTTCAAATACCGTTTTTCTTTTTTCTTATCTTTTTCTTATCTATTCTCACCTCTCTCTTCCTTTCATTCTGTAGACCTTCTCCACCGCTCTCTCCTCTACTTACTTCTACTCTTTTCATCTCATCTTAGACTAATCTCATTTTGAATCATCGCTCTCTATCTGCCTCTCTATGAGGCAAGCTTCCGCCATCGGGGCGGCCGCGGCCAGGGGTTTTTGTATGGCCTGGGCTACGATCGGATGCCGGAGCATGCCTAAATGCAGGATGCCACTTCCACAGGCTCCAGTAACATGCTGAGGCCCAGTAAAAAATCGTCTAAACTAATTTAAAACCCATGCAGGCTCTAAAAAGAAACACCACGCAAAAAGACTGTCTGAACGATGATGCGGCATGCATGCATATAGCAAAACCCTCAATCATCAATTCGTCAATGAAAGTGGAAAGACCATCATGCAAACAAACAAAAAGATAAAAATGAAGCGGCTAGAAGCGGTTGTTATTTAAGTAAAAAAGATGAATGAATGAATGACTATAGCCGTCGGAGCCTAGCTCCTGGCAGTCCATATTCATGCAAGCCTTCTTCAAGATCCTAGCTCTACTTTAAGAGACGGTAGGCTGAAGCAAGACTTCAACGGCAAAGCTGAATTGGAATCAGAGGAAAAATCGAGAAACAACAAGTTAGAGAGTGTTCAGCGAACTGATTCAAGTGACTCAAAAGAAATACAAAGCTCTTGAATAATTTTTATAGCGCTTTCGGGGTCTGCCTTTAAGCTATCCCACAACTATTTCCTCACCTCTTTCTCTCCCGGGTCTGCTCCCTTCATCCCCGAATTACGATTCACTCTGAGTCTCTACAACCGATGTGCCCATCTCTTAGAGTCAATCGCCCACAACCTCTCTCTTACGGAGGCCCACCGAGGGCAAACCGACAGTCTATGCCATAGGTCGTCAACTTTCCTCCTTTCCATGTAAGAAGTTCAACGTCTGCGTGTCTACCTTTATATAGGACTTCTGGTGTGTTCATGTGTGTTCTTTCAGTATTCCACAATCGACGGTACCATCGACCATTTAAAACAATTTTCAACAATTTTAACTATATATTAAAAAAAAAATTATTTGAACTTTAAAAGTTCTTTTTAAAAAAATATCCAAAATTTGGTAAACTATGCAAAGTTGTACTTAAATTTTAACTAGAATTAATAAATTCATATATTTTTTTCATTTCTATATGTAGTTTTATATGTTCAGCTGCAAATAAGCGTAACTCCATTCAGTTTTCTACTAAATTCCCACCCAGGAAGAATTTTATAGAAACGTTAACTCATAATGTATTAATTGCTATAGTGAACATGTTGAAAATTCTGCTAAAAATTCCATGTAAGGAAGTCTTTGTTGTTTTTTAATTGTTGTAAACTCCATCCTCCCAATGATTCTGCTCTTCAAATTTTAGGAAGGCAAAAACATTCTATTTGATTCAAGAAAAACCAGCATCCAAGTATATAAAAACAGAAAAGAAAACTAGAAAAATAAAACTGGAGCAGACATCATACATGCAGATAGACAAGAAAGATGAAGACTGAAAGGTTTTTATATGAGGAGACAAGGAAGATGAAAGTGAAGTGGACTTTCTACAAGCAGACGGGCTAGCAGATATGAAAGATTGATGAAACTGGAGAGGCCGTCATATACGCAGGCAGGAAAGATGGGAGCGCTGAGACCCGTCATGCAAGGCTTAGCAGGCAAGACGGACGAAAACGGAGGAAAGTGGAAAGTCATCGTGCATGCATAGGAAAGATGGAACCTGAGAAGACGTCACACAAACCGACAGGAAACATGAAAGCGGAAAAGCTTTCATGCAAGTCGACAAAAAAGATTCATGAAACTGGAGAGGCCCTTAACATGCAGGCAGGAAAGATGGAAGCTAGCGGAAAGTGGTCATGCAAACCGGTAAGACAGATAAAAGTGGGGAGTCGGCATGCAAGCAAACAGCGAAGGTGGAAGCTGAGAACAGATCATGCAAACCGGCAGGAAACATGGAAGCAAAGATGCTTTCATGCAAGTCGACATGCAGGAACGACGCAAGTAGAGAGGTGGTCAAACACGCCGGCAGGAAAATTAAGATGGAAGTGCGGAAAGCCGTTATGCAAGCAAACATGACAGAAGAAAGCAGAGACCCATCCGGCAAGCAAAAAGGAAAGATGGGAATATGAAAGTGGAGAGGTCTTCATGCAAACAGACAGAAAGATGGGAGTGGAGAGGCCGTCGTGCAAACAGACAGAAAGATGGAAGCAGAGAGGCCTTTGTGCAAACAGACAGAAAGATGAAAGTGGAGAGGCCGTCATGCAAACAGATAGAAAGATGGAAGTGGAGAGACCATCATGCAAACAGACAGAACGATGAATGTGAAGAGGCCGTCATGTAAACAGACAGAACGGTCAAAGTGGAGAGGCCATCATGCAAACAGACAGAACGATCAAAATAGAGAGGCCATCATACAAACAGACAAAATGATGAAAGTGGAGAGGCCGCCATGCAAACAGACAGAACGGTGGAAGTGGAGAGGCCGTTATGCAAACAGATTAGTAACTTCAACACCTTCTTTTACTGTTATGTAAGTTTTACATGGTATGAAGTAGTATGAAGCTTCTAGCTCAGCAAGTTTTAGAGTATCAAATAATTCTATTGATGTTTGTGACTTAAGTTTATCTAGGCTCCCCATACATAAAAAAATAAAAAAGTTAATTGCTCAAAATTGCTTTCACTTTTTATTTTTTTATATATTTTTTTGAAGCAGACACTTCAACTTTGAAGCCTAAAGCTCAGCTGACGCACAAAAATAAAAAAATAAAAAAAACTAATTCAAGTTTTGGCCCACATTTATTTATTTATGTATGGGGAGCCTAGAAGTTTATCATAAAGATTAGGATTAGGATTAGGATTAATGTCCAGAGGATTGGCCTCCCGCGGCAATGATCAGTCAAGAAAGTTGAAGACGTGGGTCGCACTGCAAACCAAGCTTCCAATCGAAGATGCTGAAGAAGGAAGTCAGGAAGCAGGGAGAATCCTTTAGATTAGATGGATCGAAGGGACAGTGAATGGAAAAAATATGGCAATATACCAAGATTATGACAACCGAGGTTCGTACATCAGCATACGCGAAGTTGCGTGGTGGAAAGTGGTACAACGAGAAGCAACAAGGCCCTCAAAGCCCGCACTAATTAGATCGGCCCCCAGTGCTCCAGTGTGGACTCACTCTGGAGGTGTAAAAGCGAAGGGCCACCCCCCGGCCAAAAGATGAAATTTGAAAAGGGGGGCAACGACTCAACGAGTGTTAATTGATGTCGATATGTGCATGTTTCTCTTATTTGTATGCGTGTTTGCATGATTGATGTCTACATTTATATCTTTACATATATCTTTCTGCTTGTTTGTACCCAGATGATTTTTTGCTCAACAGTGCTTGTGGTGTTTTGGTATTTCGCGTTCGAATGCTGAAAGTGAAAAAGAGTGCATCTTACGTAGTGCATGCAATAAGGCCTCCTTTCGCTATGCAGTGTGTGTTGCAGTGTGCATGCATGTTTTGGTGTAGTGTGTGCATGTTCATGCAATAAAAACGTGTATAAACTTTCAACCACGCATTCATATGATATGTTACTTGCTAGTTTAATAAGTTTATAAATTATAAGATTTTATAAAATTCTAGTAACACTGTAACACACTCTAGTATAGTAATACTACTGCCTATTAACAGTGCCTAACAGCTAGATAGCCGCTGTTTATCTTTTTTCAAACTAATTTTTTATAGTCACAAACTGTGTTAAAAAAAAAATCAAAAATGTAGCCTGGGGGTTAATTTAGAAATATATTCCTGATTATATTACTTTTGAAGTGAGTAACTAGTGAATAAATATATTTTGTGATTAAACATCTTTGATAGGATTCCCGATCACAGGCAATTAAAGCTTGGAGATAGTAAGAGAAGGTCATACGCTATAGTAGCGGCTGTAGACTACAGCGGCGTCACTACGCTATTATACCAAGACTTTAAGAGTTACCCAGATAGTGCAGTAACTTTACGGTAGAGTTGTTAAATGTCATTAGTGTCGTGTGTTGATACTTTCAATTACTAAAGTGTCGACACTGACACTTATAGCGACATTTTTAAGTAAAAACGGCATTTTTATTAGTATTCAATACGTTTTTCGCACCGACCGTCCCCAACCGTATATGCGGCTCTTTAAAAATCCATAAAAAACCAGTCAACTACAGTCAACTTTAATCATAAAACGTTTCATCACTAGGCTCTGCACTACATTAAAAAAAAAAAAAGAAGAGAAAAAGTTTTTTTTTAATGGATTTTTTTTTTATTTATCAAGGCATTCAATAGGTAAACAACTGTTGTTCAAGTATTGCAAGAGTGTTGCACGGGGTGTTGCATAATAACTTATATTGAAAACCATATACTTTTCAGTTGATAAATAAATAAAAAAAAGATTGGAAACTTTTTTTTTTTTTTTTATGGAGTGCAGAGCCTAGTTTCATCAGTTTCAATTTTTGTTTATAAATGAATGAATGAATGAAGTTGGCTTTGTTAGAGTGGAGCCGTGCTCCCAGCAGCCCATGTTCATGCCAGAGATCATCAATCACTCAACTCTAGAGATAAGGCTAAGCGTGAAATCCCCTGAAGTGCTCGCTTGGTGAGCTCACGAGCAGCATGCGCATTGGAGGTGGTAATAGAAGACTCGAACAGAAGAAGAAAAGGTCGTGTTCACATAGAACAGGCGTGCACAGTGAGTAACAAAGATCGCAAACGGCTCTGCATGCTTCATATGGATCGACTTGTAAAGCTAAAAGCAGCATCTTCCTCACTTCTGTTTTGGCTGCATCCGATCCTTCAATTCCTTCTCTCTGAATCCTTTGCTTCACTTTCTTTCCCTCTACCACTTTGTTTAGTTTATTTCTTGCTTCTACCTAATTGGAGCATACTGAAAGCCGGTGCCAGAGATCATCAATTTTTCTTCCATTTGAATAACCCTCTGCCAGATAAAACACCTCTCCCGGAGAGTTGGCCCTCCCCATCAGACCCTTCCGATTTAGTGTCAATGCCCTTAGAAGTGGCTCAATCTTCTCACATAAGGCACTTCTCGGCAGACAGGACATTCGTACTGTGGGGTCATTCTTTGAAGACAAAAGAAATAGAGAAGAACGTGAAGAAGACGGAAGAGCTCTCTGTAGTCCTGATAAAGAGGCAGACAGGGGGAAGTTGCCCCTATCTTCTCTGTCTCCCCTTTTCATGCATTCCATTCCCCAGGCATCCTTAATTTTGGCAGAAACAAACAAATTCCCCTTCGGGGCCCATCTGAACAGACCATTGACGGCTCTTCTTTACTTCTGCCCCACTGATCCCTTCTATGAATTCAAAAGAGTCTGAGGAATATGGAGATGCAAACGGCTAAGTGCAATCTAGAATGAAGCAAAACGAGCACACAAGAGTGCGCGAGCAGACATTAAATTAACAGATAAAAGAGACGGTACACACAAACTCCTGACCGGAAGTCGGGCCACCCATCGAACAAACCAGAGCCGCAAGTTGTCAATCGCCTCCCAGTCTCCCTGTCTTATCGGAAAGCACTCTAGGCTATAGAGTGCCACCGGCTCCCAGCACGCCTTCAGCAGCTGCATCTTTCCCCCGAAAGGTAACCCAGACAGACTCGCAGCCAGACCAATCACCGCCCTTATTGCACGCTCTGCACTGCGTAGGCGTGCTTCAATCGACCAAGTCAAATCCCCTCCCTCAAATAGAAGGCAACCCACATATTTGTACTGATCACACTAGTCTACCCTTATCTATACTTCCTTCCCTTGGTACAAAATCATGCCGTTACAGTCCTCGTGGTATTCACAAAGGCGTAGGACCTTGGTCTTCTTCAGATTGACATTCAACCCTTACTTTCTGCAATACCCCTCCAGGGTATCGAATTTTACTTGGAGGTCGGCTGCTGAATGTGCAAACAAGACAAGATCATCAGCGTAGCCTATACTTCCCAAACTGGCCTCAGCAAGGTGAACCCCCTCACGTTTAAAAATCAATGAATAATTATAATTTGAAGGTTTGGGTGATAGGAAGTTTGACTTAGCAAACTTTTGATTTCATTATTGCCTCGAAAGTTCAAGCATAAGGTGACAACAAATGAAAAAAAACAAGTGTCGACACTGTACTAAAATATAAATGTCATTGACACTTAATGTCATTCCAAGCTCAAGTGTCGACACTGACATTTATCACCTATGATATTTAACAACTCTACTTTATGGTTTATAACCCCCTAAAGTTATTCTTAAAAGTTATCGTGCTTTACGAACTTTGACAGATATAGACAGATGCCCTAAACTTACTAAAAAACAGTAGAAACGTTATACTGTGATATAACTAAAGCTGCTAAACTATAAATTAAACTAGTTTTTACACTCAGTGGACTTGCGGAACGCTAGACGCCTATTATAGGCCGATGGTGAAATAGAAAGAAGCCTAAACAATCCCAGTAGCAGTTATTTGAAGGAGGTAGGAAGTGCTAGCAGTGTGAAATAGCACGAGAGCCAGCACAAGTACACCAGCCTCCTCGTAGGTCTTTTCTGAATACGACCTGTATGAACAGACTTCTACATATACGTAGTGAGTGTGTATCCTCCTAATATCATTTCTTAGCCTCTCCAGGTCCGTGCTACCCTGAGCCATTACTGGTGATAGCGTATTATGATGATACCTCTCTTCCCGTCTCACCTTTTGAATGTTCTTTTTCCATCTCCCAAGACGTCTCCCTAGTACATCTCCCGTCCCCCCTCTCCACCAGTCTTCCTGTCTGCCTCTACTGCCTGAGAGTCTCTGTTGCAGTCGTCGCACTCCTCCCACAGAAGGGAAACGACATCAGCGATTGAGAAAGCATCTTCTAGATGCAGGGTGTTTAGAGTTGCGAGAATAAAGTCCCCTCCTGTTGTATAATGCAGGTCTGGCAAAGGGGCAATAAAGCATTGTCCTAGACTCATGCATTACATAATGGCCTATAAACCGATTAATAATTAATTAATTAATGATGATGATAATGATGCCACATCATGTGGATATTGCTAGTTAGGATTTTGGAATGAATGACCTCCCTGAACCTAACTACCACTTGAAAGTTCAAGCCGCATTTTTAGATAAGCTTGAAAGTCTGCACCGCAGGTGCGGATCATTTACGGTGTCTTGAAAGCCAAAGCCACATTTTTGAACGGTGTCTTCACTGTCTACGCCGCAGGCGTGGATAGTCTTTTGAAAAACGATGCCGCAGATAGAGATTATCTTGATTATATTTTTTCAAGTGGCACTTAGGTTCAGGGAGGTTAAATAAATGTATGAAAGAAAAAATGATTAGAATTAGGATTAATGTCCACTGTCAAGTTTATATTGGTGTATATAATTTTTTTGTTATATCACTTTACACTGACTCCATCTGACTCACAATTACTCCTAGCTGATTATTACTAATTATACAAAGTTATACTTCAAGTTATTACTAGTCACTGTTAGTCACCATCATAATTATAACCACAAAGTTTAACCTGAAAAGTCTAGAAAAGTCCTTTTAGCTCTGTCCTCTTCTACGCCCTGCCTCCTTAACCCTGCTGTATCTGTGAGGGAAGACCTATTGTCCCCCTTTTACCCCCTTTTTATCCGAGTACGGAAAATGCATGGTCACCATGGTGGCGGGTCATTTTTTGGCGGCGCGCCCAGCGGCCGGCCGCCGGCCGCGGGCGGCCCGCGGGCTGCACGCGCTGCATGAACTTCTCGAGAAACTTGGGCGGAAAGTCTGACACCAACTGGGGGACTGGCATTGCAACCCTTTCGTTATTATACTTTTCTCAAAGTCTGCTGACCATCGCCACGAATGGAGCTGACCCTCCATAAATTGCCGAGAGTGGGGAGGCTTGATGAATTTTGTCGGGATTGAAAGATCCAGTCAAGTTCTCTTTGTTCTCAAGTCGACGAACTCAGTCGATTGAAGTGTCAAGCCGTCCTGAAAGTACCCCAGGTGTGGATATTAGCATACTGAAAGTCCAGGAGACAGGACCGAAGCGAACGCATCCATGTGCTCGGAATCGTTTTCTGCCCTCGATTGCTGCCGCAGACTGTCATTTTGAAGGTCCTGTCCTTGTCTCTCTGCGTATCCACTCATCCCTGCCTCGCCGTCTCCGAAGTTACTTTCTCTCTCATCGTGCCCCACAGACGCCCACTGCGTCACGATCATCATGCTGGAGACCATTCTCACTCGCATCATTCTGCACTATGCGAATCAGTACATCAAGGACATTCAGACCGAGTCCTTCTCGCTCTGGAGCGGGGACATCGCCCTGCAGAACTTGGAACTCAAACTGGATGTGCTGCAGAATATTCTCAAAGTACCGGAGCCCTTTGAGTCAGTCTAGCAGGAAAAGAAGGCCACCACTTTCTCGTCGCAGGCATGCACGCACTGTTTTCGAATTCCCCCCCCTCCCTTCGTCTGTTTCACGAGCATACGTCCGTGTGTGTGTGCGTGTGTGCCTGTGCAGGTTGACGCGGGGGTTCATCAAAGAGCTCAGAATTCAGGTGAGCGCACAGTACATGCTGGCCGGGGATCGAATTCTTGTCGGGAAAGGAGCTGGGTGAACGTTCGTGCATGCAGAACGGAAATAGAAGAGGTGGAATGCTTCCTCATCGAATGGATTTGGCAAGAGTGGGAACAGAGGGTCGAAAGGGGGGGCTTTTTTTTACTAGAGACCGCCTGTGACATCTGCATTGCTTTCTGTGTGCCTTTCTTCTTGCTTCCATCTCTCTTGCTCACGCCCCTCCTCTCCCATGTCGGTCTTCCTTCCTTCCTTCCTTCCTTCCTTCCTTCGGGTCCCTGACAGGTCCCGTGGAACGCTCTTCGAGGATCTTCTGCGCGCGTGTCGATCGACTTCATTGAAGTGGTGGTGACTCAAAAAGACGAAGTTGAAGTGGTCTGTCTCTGTCGATCCCTCGCTTCCTCTGTCCCTTCCTTCTTCCTATTATCTCCGGATTGCTTTCTTTTCTTTCTCACGCCTTGCCAGACTTCCTTTTCCCTTTGTCTCGCCAATGCGCCCAGCCCTCTTTTTCCTTTGTTTGCATGTTTCTTTTCAGTTGTCGCTCTCGTGCTTTCAGCGTGGCAGTTGCATGTCTCCTTGCTCCAATTTCCTTTCCTCTTCCCTCCGTGTCCATGCAGGCGACTGATGCCAGTCCATCTGTGGCAGAGGGGCATGGTAAGTCAGCCTGCAGATGTGTTTCTTTATGTGTATATTGATTTCTACGAGATTCACTCGTGAGGGGCTATTTTTGTATCCCGGGCTGCAGAGAGTCTGTGTGCAAAGTAGTGCGGTGTTGTGGAATTGAGGAAGCAGAATAGTACAGGGAGAGAAAGCACTTGACTTGGTCCGGGTTAACGGATGCAAAGGGGTTGAAGACAGTGGATTCGTCTGATTGAAGGGGGGGGTGTAAGAAAAAAAAGGAATGACCTCGCCGCCTTCGATTTGTGAGTGGAGTAGGAGGGGGAAGCACAAGAAAGGAGGAATGGAAGGAGGAAGAAATACTGAGGCAGTGTCTCCACTCTCACCCCCCCTGCCTACCCCATCACTCTTCCAGGCTTTCTCTTTCTTGTCACTCTGTATACCCGAAGTTTGCTTGCACATATGTGCGTCTGTTCAGGGTTTGCTCCTCCACCGCGCCCCGGAGACGGCGTTCCCTTCCCGTCAGCCGACAACCGCAGTGAAAGCGAAGACGGCGGTGGTGCTTCTCGAGGGAAAGCGGGAGACTCAACTGCAAGGGGGGAGACGGGGAGAACGGGAGTGGGGGTCGAGGGGGGAGACGGCAGTGTGCCTGTCCCGATGTCGGTGGATGGCTATATCAATTCTGCCGGGGTCCCGTCCTCCTCTGCGGGCTCTGTTGGTGTAGAGGCTGCAGGTAAGTACGTGTATTCTCTCCTTTCAGCTCCTTCTCCTTCGATAGTTCCCCTCTCTTGCGCCCTCAATTGAGGTGAGCCCAAAAGCATCTGAGTCCATTTGATTACTGAGGCCGGACAGGGGTCTCCGTTTTTACTCTTCGTTTGTTGTGCCGCCTAACCAGATTTCGTGCCGAAGCGAACTGAAGATGACGGGTTTCATCAGAGGGAAGATGACTGGGTGTGAAGTGACCCTTAGGTGAAACTTCCTGAGCTGAAAGATGATCTTTATTTGCTTGCGTGGGGGGTGGATGCGGACTTACAATTAGAATTGAATCAATGAACAAGACCGTGAGACGGTCGTGGGAGTGGCACGAAGGCAGGATGCAAGCGCAGAGGGGAAGAGAGAAGCGCCGTCAAGGAGGCGCACCAACAAATCTCTCTGCATGCCTGTGGACGTTTGCGTGAACGGCTACGTGTCTTCCGTACCTTCTCCACGCCCATCGTTTCTCTGCAGAGTCAGGCCAAGCGGCCTCTCCGATTGCGAGTGGGGGGGGTGGAGCACCGGTGGTTGCTTCTTCTCAGCCACAGCAGACAGGTCGGAGATGGCGGATCCTTGCCCCCTTATTTTTCTTTGTGCGAGTGAGTCCTTCGGGTTCGTTTCTCTCTCTGCCTCTTCCTTCCCCTCTTAGAAGTCCGGGGGGGGGAGGTCGAATTTGGAGTTTCAGGTTTGCTAATTTGCTTCTTTTCTTTCGGTCATGGGTGTGCCTGAATGGGGCGCTCCAGATCTTTCAAGGCATCTTCAGGAAGTCAGCAGCACTTCCACACAGGGACTTAATTTCATTTTCGTTCCTGGGTGGGTTCAGGGCCCCTCTCTTGACCCGATCCCTTCTTCTTCTTCTTCTTCTTCTTCTTCTTGTGCTCTCCTGTGCACTGTTCTCTGTTCTCCCTTCTGTTCCTTTCGTTCTGTTGAAACGACTGCGCTTGCTTTCAGGCTGGGTGCTGTCGCTTCTGAAAACAATTCTTGCAAACTTGGTGGTCTCCGTGACGAATCTGGTTCTCAAATTCGTTGACAAGAGGGCCCGCGTTGTCGCCTCTGTGACAGTGGGAGGTTAGTCGGGATGCAGACAGGCAGGCAGGCAGGCCTTGTAAGAAGGAAGACTTGACAGAGAACAGGAGACAAGGAGATGTGCAATCTCTCCCTCCCTCTCTCCCTCTCCCTCTCTCCCTCCCCCCCTCTCTCTCTCTCTCTGTGTGTGTGTGTGCTTTCCTTTGCTGCCCGAGACTTATCCTTTTCTGTGTATGTTGGTCTTCATTCCTCCTTTCCTTCCTTTCCGCAGCTGCCTCTTTCTCTTCCTTTTTGTCCGCTTCTACGGGCCTCTATGGCGTTGGTCTTAGACTCACTCACTGTGTCACGGAGGTCCCTCTGCGCTGTTTCATTTCTTTGCAGAGATCGTCTTCTTCCCGACCTCCCCACCTCCTGAGTGGAAAAAGCGATTCTGCGTTCCTCAAGGGCCCCAGCAGCTTGTACATAGAGGTCAGAGAGAGAGAAAGAGAGAGCAAGGCAAAAAGTCAATGAGCGCATTTGGTTTGTTTGCGACTTTGGGGGGGTTCTGTTGGAATGAAAAAAAACTGCAGAGTGTCCCTTCTTTTTCCTGTCTGTCTTGGCCGGTTTGCTGAATGTGCCGGAGGATGGCATGCAATGGGGTACTGTCCGCCGTGTTCGTCAAAGCGTTCCCCCCCCAGATATCTCTAGTGAAATCAGTCAGTTGGGTACAGAAGTCTTCAAGTTGCCTTCTTGCATTCTGCCTCACTCACGCTTCTCTTCTCTTCTCTCCTCTTTTCTGCTCTGCAGTCGGCGAGGCGAACGACATCACTGTGTGCCTCGATCTCCTCAAAAACGCACAACAACAGCAACACCAAAGCGGCATCAACATCTCGACAGGACTCCCCCTCGCACCCCTGCCCCCCCCTTCTCTCGCTCCTGCTGGTGGTGCCGCTGTCGAAAGAGAGGCCAAGGAGAGACGGCACAGGGCAGAGGCCCCAGTCCTCTCCAGAGCCTGTCTGAGAGTCTTCCTCGTCCTGCCTCTCGCACGGCCAAAGCAAAGCGCGGGAAAAGCACGTAAGTGAAATTTCGAGGTGAAAAAGTGAAATAAAAGCGCTTGCATCTCCAACGCTCTCCTCGTCTCGTCATCCACTTCTCCGTTCGCCATTTTTTCGTACGTTCTCTTCTGTTCTCTTCTCTTCTCTTCTCTTCTCCCGAGTTTCAATTCACGTGAACCTTCACAGGTTTGTTTTTAGTAACGGACCTAAAACAACGAATTTTCATTTCCGCAGGTATTCCGTTGGAGCCTCTGCGTTTGGATCTGCAAGTGGTCAGTTGCCCAAATTCATTTCCGGTTCTGTCACCCGTGTCAGCAGAACGTTTCTTGGAGTGTGTGTCCCTGCTTGTGATCCCACCCACGATTGGAATCGCCGTGTCATTCCTGATTCGACTGTTCTTCTGCCTATCTGGATGCACATCCAGGCTTGTCGCACTCATGCAGAAAGTGTGTTGAATGCGCGAGCAGTCGAGGCACGTGCATGCAACACGACTCCGTGGCGACGGGGGGTAAGGAACAGCTGTTTTGTCAGAGCACATGCGAAGAATCTTCTTTCTTTTGTCTGTGTCGGTGGTTCGCTTGAAGATGGACTAATGCATAAGATTCCTCTTCTGTTCTTTCTTTGCAACCGATCTCGTTCTTCCAAACTTGCAGGGTGCCCTTTCCCTTCAAATGACCACGGCTCAGTGGGGGGCCCTTCTGTCTTCGTGTCGGAACATGGGCAAGGGAAAGGGCGTCTCCGCGAGAGGAATCCCTGCCCTTGGAGGTCCCGCTGCGGTCTCTGCGGGCAAAAAGGGAAACACGGACGGGGGGAGAGGAGGCGACGGCGACAGCGTCCTGAGGCCGACAGCAGGGGAAGGCACGACTTCAGGTCGGAACATGTGAATGACTGAATTAAAGTGTGGGCGGAAGAGCCAGGTGGCCCTGGGGAGGGCCATTTGTTCAATCGATGCTTCGTCAATTTTGTTTGTGGGTTGGTTGGATTGTGCAAGCTTGCTTTGGTCCTCCCCACTAGCTGCCCTTGATTCTCTGTGGACCTGTTTGGTGCCCTTCGATCGTTTTGTTTTGTTTTCTGATTCCCTCCCTATCTTCACTTGTTCTGCTGCCCTTTCTTTCTCCTTTGTAATCAATCATGCTGCCGGTGGATGCAGCTGAGGAGACGGGATCTCTCCGTGAGCTCTCAGAGACGGGGGGGGAGAGGCCGTCAGGGTCTCTGCGGGGGGATGTCTCAGGGGGACGTTTGGTTGGCGAGGTTGAGGTCCTCGGGGGTCCTCCTGTACAGGGGGGAGGTGCTGAAGGGGAGATGGGAGGGGGAGTGTCAGTTGTAGAGAGGGAGAGGGAAGACAAGAAGAAGAAGGGAAACGAGAAGAAATCATCTGGCTGGATGGGATGGGCCATGGACGTTGTGTTCGGAGACTCTGATGAGGAAGAGGAAGAAGAGGAGGAAGCGGCAAATGCAGAGAAAAAGAGAACAGACTCTGGGGTGTTCCGTGAATCCCGGGGAGAGACTGTGAATATGAAGGGGGAGGACAAAAGGCCCTTTTCGTCTTCCCACTCACCTTCTGGAGATCCTCTCGATGAAAATGAAATCTTGGACAAGTTGGACATTCTTCATTCTTCTTCATCCTTCACGGTCCTCTCTGTCTCTCTCCCTCGAATATCATTCACGCTTCTCAGAGCACGACAGTTCCCCCCTCCCTTCCCAGCCGATCCTTCAGGAGTCCATCAACAACTCAGAGGAGGACCCACTCCTCCATGTTCAGGTCCGGCAACACCCTTTGGGGATTCCCTCTCTGCGCTGCCCATACGGCCAACAACAATTCCACACGGTGCAGCAGCAGCCCTGCACAACCCACAGATTTCCCATTCAGCAGGCCGACCGTCAGTCCCAAACAAGTCCTCTCTTTCTCTACCAGCAGTGCCCGAATTGAAAGACGAGACCGCCGACTCGCCTACTGCAATGATGACCGCACAATGGCCTGCAGTGAGTGGAAATTGGGGAGACGAGGGGGTGAGGGGGGGGACGGACAGACGCTTGGAGGCCGCAAGAGAGGAGCCGGAGCTTCCCCTCCCCACAGGGCCTGACCAAGAGCAGGCCCGTCTGATTGCAGAGCTGTTGCAGAAGAGAAAGGGACAGCCAAAGGGATCAGGCAACCCACCCTCATCGCATACCACCGGCCTCCCTTCCACCGTCCCACTTCCCCAATCGATGGGGGTCTCTCCAGGACCGAATCAAAAACCAATGCAGCCAGGGGCAGTAGGAGGGGCTCAGACACAGACTGGAGATCAGTATGGTGACACAGCCTCGCAGTCCTCCGCGTCTGCCTCCGCTCTTCTGGTCACACAGGGCGAATATGAGAGACCTGTGCGAGACTCTGTGCACCAACAGAGCACGTCGGGTCTACACGAGCTTTTTGCCGTTCGTGTCGACATGCTGGAATCCGTTGTGTCTCTGCCTCCTCCCTCTATCGGTCAGTTCACATAGTTTTTAGATTCGTTCACGAGTGCTTCCACGACTGCTTTTTTGAGGCTTCACGGTTGACAAGCGAGCCTCTTTTGGTCTGGGTTTGTTTGTTTTTTTCTCTATTCGTCGACACTCTCTCTCTCTCTCTCTCTCTCTGTGTGTGTGTGTGTGTGTGTGTTCCCCTCTCGACAATGACTCTTCTTTCTTTGCATCTTTGCCCTCCTTTCCCCTTCTTTCCTTCTTTGCAGGGCCCCCGGAGGTCTCACTGCAGATCCGCAAGGTGGAGGCTTCTGTCAACAAAACCCTGACCGTGTGCTCCTTCGGGAGGGCGAAGGACAGCAACAGGGTCCGCACGATCAGCTCCTCCTCTGCTGCGGCCCGTCCTCTCACCGGCAACTCCTCCAGCCATCTGCAGGGGTCACCCTCCCTTCCCGCTGCTCAAGCGAAATCGACCTCTCTGCCCCCCCATTCACTCGATGCGTCCCCAAACGAATTTCTCTACTCTCCTGCGGCTGTGAGGGACAGGTCGGAGCAGGTGGGGGCAGACGGGGCAACGCCTGGAGATGGACGGGGGGTGCCGAAGGGAGGGGAGATGACTGTTGAACTGGAGGATTCGGTCCCTCAGCCGACAACAAATGTAACGAAAATGTCGGGAGCAGAAGTCGAGATAGTTGCAGAGGCTGCAGTACGACTCGGTGGGTCTTTCTGAATTGAGTTCTTTGCTGTACCGTCTTTCTTTCTGCGTTCATGAGTCTAAGTGCCCAATTTCTTCACATACGTGCATCCTTGGGATGTGATCTATGTGTTTGCGTCACTGCGGATTGCCAAATGGTCGACAGTCTCAAATTCTGGCTCAGTCATCAGCCCCGAAGGACAGCATATGCCCCTTTTACGCAGTGCTGCATGGCTCTCACACATTGCAGGCCCGAAAGGCAGATTGTGCGTCTTTTGTGTTGCTGTGTTGAACGACACTCGCAAAGTCCCATGCCGGGGAATCGATAACGGATACTGTGCCTGCCTGTCTGCCTGTCTGACAGAAGGGAGAAGAGAGCAATGGGATAAAACAGTTTGTCTGTTGTTTGATTTGCTGCATGTATGCGTGGATGAACGCAGGACTTCTGGTCGTGAAGGAGCAGCGTCTTCAGGTGGAAAGAGTGAGGAGGAAAATGCACAGGCAAAGAGACCTTCACAGGGTGGGTAGATGGCAAGGAGTGGGCAGAGGGAAGGGAGTAAGCGGGCAGAAAAGAAAAGAAAAGAGAACAAAGAAAGCAAGAAAGCAAGACAGAAATATGGAACGATCGACCGACCGACAGACAGATAGATAGATAGATAGATAGAACAGTCTTGGAGTGAACAGTCACTCCCGTCGCTTGGTTCAGATTCTTACAGAATTCGTTCGTCGGCTGTTTACCACGGGCCTCAATCTGAGATTCTGCAAAGTCTCGATGGGTCCTCTCTCAGCAATTTTTTTTTCACATCCCTGGATGGTTTTCTTACCCCCCCTGCTTTCCCCCCTCTCTCTTTGCCTCCTGTCTTTCTTACTCTTTTTTGGTCTGTAAAAGTCGATGGCAGACAACTTCTGTCTTCATACCGGCTTCGGATGAATTGCCCTTTTTCATCACCGCTTTTGAGTCTGTCAGTCCTCGCCCAGCCCTTCTCGATTCTGTTTCTTTTGTTTCGAGACAAGCTCTGTCAACACCCTGGGCGAAAAAGAATAATGGAGCGAGAAACATGCAGACAGATGGGCAGAAGACCACAAAGAGACCAAGACAGAAAGAAAGAGTCCGTCTGTTGCACGTGCGATTCGATTCCTGCTTGCTGCCTGCCTGCAGGGGTCTGGGGGGGCGACAGATCAAGATGGGACTCACGCCTGCCGTCTAAGCGTCCAGGTCAGTCCGGCGGTTGGGTAGGAGAAATGGATAACAATCTCGAGGGAAGGGGGGAGGACAGAGTCACAAGAGAGACGGACGAGGGCAAACAGATAGATTGAAAGAGAAACTTTCTGCTGTTTCATACGGATTCGCTTCTTTGTGTGTTTCCATGCTTCATGGACAAGCTCGCGCAGTCACTTCAGGTGTCGATGCTTTCCCTTCCCTTCTTCTCTTCCTCTCTCCTCCTCTCTATATTTCTTGAGCGTATGCAGACAGGGCCGCTCCTTGTTTCGCTGCCGGCGGAATTCTTCGAGGTCGCCAAGGAGGTGATAGAGGCGGGAGAGAGTGCCGCCCCCTCTTCTGTGCGACCTCCTCTCCAGGGCGGACTGCAGGCATCCCCTCCGCAGGGTGTTACTGCGAGGGAGTCGGTGGGAGAGAGGCAGCCAGAAAGAGAAACGGAGAGAGAAAAAGAGAGAGAGCGGCTAGGAACCCGACCCAGCAGGACATTCAGCGTCCAGTCCAAAACATCCACAGCAGCAGCAGGAGCAGCAAACGCCCCGAAGGCCAACCTGGAGGCCCCCTTTGGCGTGGCTGCTTTTGATTTTTCTCTCACTGTTCCTGAGGTTGTCCTGGAGGTTCAAGTGGGGTCTCCCTCCTCTTCTCTTATTGTGGATGTTTCAGATCGGCTGGGTGGAACTTCAAAGAGAGCACAGCAGTGGCTGCATCTGCGCCTGGAAATGCTGCGGTGGGTTGCGCAATCCGTCACCTTCTGTTCAGGTTTTGAAAGAAGAAAACGAAATGATAGGGTTGGTCGAAGAGGCAAATGTCCACAAAACAACATGCTGTCTGTTCAGGGATTCGTTTACTTTTCTATGTACTGAATGCTGCTCTCTTTTTGTATGTCCCATACGCTAAGAGCTGTAATGGTATGCTAATGTCTCCATGGTATGCTCATGAACCTCTTTGTGAGGACCGTCAAGATTTTGAGATGGACATCCAAGAGCGCTCAGAAATCTGCACTTTTTCCTTCCTTGCTGACCCCTTGGCTAACTTCCTGTCCTCTCTTCTCCTTTCTGCCCCCCGCAGGGCCAGCAAGCAGAGCGTGTCGGACGAGGTTGAGTTTGCAATTCTCCCCGCAATGCTCAGCGAGTCAGTCGTCTTCGTTCCCTCAACCATTCCGGCGGCTGTGGCAGCAGCAAACGCGGTGGCCAATGCGAACGCATCGGCGTACCTGCCAGAGGGGGCGAAGAGACGCTTCAGTCCAGAGATACTCCCAGGGACAGAGAATGAACTTCGGCAGCCATCAATTGACCGTCTGGCTGTGGGGGCGCAAATCGCGTCGCTGCGTCTGAGCATCGTGGAGCGGTCCGGAGACGGGGGTGAGAGAGGGCACAGGGACAGTCACGGAGGTGTCCATGGTGGCTTCGGTTCTGCTTTGGTCAGTCAATGAAGAGAAGTTCGTGTGATTGCCTCGTGGGTAGGTGGGTGGATGGCTATGGAAATGGTTCGTCAGAGGGCATGGCTGGGAAGGGGGGTGTCCTCTGTTGCTTTGCTCCGAAAAAGTTCCAAGAGCGACAGCATACAAGAAATCTTCTGGCGTCGCTGGCATCTTTTTTTTGTGCCTCTTTGAGTTGCTTCCTCTTTGTTCAATTGCTCGATTTCTTCAGGAAGTGAAGATCGAAGGGAACCAAATCCTGTCCCTGTGAGCGGCCTGCATATGTCAAGCTGCACACAATCCTGCTTGCCTGTGTCCTCTGTGTCTCCTGCAGGAAGGCGTCCCTCTGGTTGTCTTGAGTACCCTCTGCGCGGTCTGGCAAGCGGTCAGGCAGTCGAAAAACGATGGTCGCATGAACCCCGCACTCTCTAGCAGACGTTTTTCCAGTGCATCTGTTTGCCCTCATGTGATTCTCCCTCCCGCTTTTTCTTTCTTTCGATTTGCAGGGACGCTCACGTGTTGACTTTTTTGGTGGGACAGTGACAGACGCACAGAGACTCCCGAAAAGGGGAAGCGTCAGCGGAGGGAGCGGGCAGGAGGCGAGGCCTGAACCTGCCTCATCGCCTGAAAAGCCGCAACTTTCCGTCCAGCAGGCGGACTCTGTGCAGGCAGCCCTGAGGGAAGCTCGGGTGTTCTTGGTGCCTGGCACAGCGCGGCTCTTTTCGTCGCTAATGCGGAGAGTGCGGGGGCTGTTTGCAGTCACGGAAGGGAGGGCAGGGGAGGAAATCGGAGAGAAGGAAGGGGTTGAGATGGGAGATACCGAGAGGAGGGGGAGGCTGGCAGTCATTTTACAGGGTCTGCATGGTGCTTGTACAGTCATGCGCTGTGCGGTTGATGGGTCTCGGGCTTCAGCAGAAGCAGCAGGGGGTTGTGGGGAGTTGCTGAGTTTTGTTTCTGCAGCTTTGGACTTGGGGGTTTTGGAGTCGGGAATGAAGGAGGGTGCTCTGGCCGGCCAAGAACCAAAGGAAGTGCGCATTCTTTGTACGCATCAAAAAGAAGGCAGCAACAAATTGCTGCAACCGGTCCTCTCTGTCGCAACACACTTTGTTGCGCCGAGCGCGCCGGCTGTCGGTATTTTTGGATTCACTTTGAGTTCCGCATCCGAAAAAAGAGGCTTGTCCCTCGCTCGGCAAGTAACGGAATCCTTTCCCTCTTTGCAGGGGTTCACTTTGCCGTCTCCTTTCTTTTCTTCCTTCGTGTTTGGAACGCGTGCCCCTTCCCAGCTGGGCCTCGGCTTCGCGTGCCCTCCAGACAAGTGTGAAAGATTGTGTTTGTGCATTGAAGAGGGGGGCAGAGGGGTTGATTCTTCCGTTTTTGTCCCCTTTGTTTCCATGGCCGTGTCAGGCGGTTCCGTCTCTTTCCTGCCTGCCTGGACTCGTATGGTCTTTATGGAATCGGAACAATTTGGGGCTGCTGGGGGCATGACAAAGGACATGAGCAAGGGAAGGGAAGGAAGGGACTTGGGGGCAGAAGAGGAAGAGCAAGGTACGAGGGTTGTTGTACCCCCTCCTCATTCGCATCTTCTCTCCTCACAGAAGAGAGGCGAGGAGGAGGGGGGAGGAGAGCAGTCTGTGTTGGGGGAAAACAAAATTGGAAAAGAAGGAGAGAAAGAAATCTGTCACAGTTCGAATCAGTGGTTGGAGGGTATCTTGCTTGAGAACGAGGTGTTTCTAGATGTCCGACCTTGGACTGTTGATTTTGTGGCATCAGAGGAAGATTCTGTCTCGTCCGATGTGAGACAGTCTAAACCGGAAGGAACGGCCCTTCTTTCTCTGCAGACTCCTCGTGTATTCTCGAGACAGGGGGTGATTGCCTTAGAAGACTTGAAAGTTTCCGCACAGGGCGAGACGCAAGTGGCTCTAGATTACCTGCAGTTCAGTCGGAGTTTGAAGAGAAGGCAGACGCAGGAAGGGGGGAAAGAAAGAGAGCGAGAGGGAGAGATCCATGTCCTCGATGTTGCACTTGAGTCTTCTGACGTCAGTGTGCTTCTCTGTGCAGCCTCCGCTGCCCAGGTTGTGCGTGGATTGAAACTTTTTGGATTTCCACACACGAAAGGGAGACAGGCAGAAAAGAGATATCGGGAGGAAGAAAGGAGAGAAGGGGGGCAAGAGAAGGGTGGCGTGGCGAGTAAAGCGGGTGGGCCGGAGAAAAAGAGAAACAAGGGGGGGGCTGCCGGACTGTTCAGAAACATTTGTGTGAATTGCGCCTTTCGCGCGGGCGTGTGCTTTTCAATACGAGCAGCTGAGGGGAGGAACGAGAACGTTCGTCTTTTGGATCTGAGAGTGCCAGAGATTTATGGAAACATTCACACCCTGCGCAGCTCTGAGCCTAAACTACGTCCATGTTTTGATTTTTCTGTGAAGGCAGGTCGCCCCTTTTTTACCTTGAAGAGCCCTGCTGGAATGCGGGGGGAGGAGAGTGGAGAGGCGGTCCATCTAGTTGAGTGGATGGAGGAGGAGGCAGAGGGAGGGGGCACGGCCTTCGCTTCCACCTCCCCCTCTCTGCAGCAACAACGCAGTGGTCACGTGAGGGTGGGAAGCCGGGTTGTTGAGACAAGGGGCGAACGGTGGTCGCTCAACTTTCGGTTTTCTGCAGTCGAGGGTAATCCAGCAGGAGATAGCGGCCACGATGACTGTGTGTCTGCAGACGCCGGAAGAGAGGGGGGGGCTTTGAGAGGAAGCACGTCTTGCGAAATCTCGTCAGGGCATAAGAGACGGCATGGTGTCTCAATTGAATTCTCCCTTCTTCCTGTGTGTCTCTGGCTGCCTCCTCAGATCTTATCCTCTTTCGCTGAAGCTTTGCTTCGGTCATTGGCTCTTTTGATTCAAGAATTGCCACGGGGAAAGAAGGGAGGAAGAAAGACGAGACAAGGAAAGACGGACGTGCGTGAAGAGGAATCTGGATCAATCGAAAGACCAAATGTCGAAAGAGAAACCAAAAGGGTTGCTCCGTCTCCACTCTCGCTTTCTCTTTCTGTCTCCTCAGTCACCTTCAAATTTCCTTTTACTTCTCCCCCTTGTGTTCTTGTCGCTTCCATTTCCTCCGTTTCCCTCTCCCTCCATGAACCCCCCTCATCCCCCGAGCTGCCCACCACGGGGTCTCTCTTCCTCCAAATTGCCCTCGAAGGGCCAACCAACGGAGCCCCTCCGCTCCAGGAGGTGCTCTTGAAGCCAGCACACGTACACGTTGAAAGAAAGGCTCCTTGCGAGGTGGCCTTGAGCACCTCGGTGTTGGAATTGAATTTTTTCTGTGGGCCCTCGAACAGCCTGTGTCGTGATTCTTTGCTTCCCCTGGTAGGCATCGCGCAAGAAGCTCTCGATGCCGCGGCAGCAGTCATTGCTGCTCTCTCAATATTCCGACTTGCGATGGGCCCTCCATCCTCCGAACCGTCTGCGCAAACTTTTGACTCAAAAAGGGATGGGAAGGGAGGTGAGGGTGTCAGGCTGACGTCAACTGTTGCTGCCTTGACGTTGAATTGGGGCCTGGACGGGGGGGGTCGCAGGGATCTAGGCAGTGACCGTGCGGTTGCAGGCCTCTCTTGCCGGCTGGAGAAGATTGTGCTTGACGTCTTTCCGTCAGGGGGGGGTGGATTTGAATTGAGTGAGGGAGCAAAGGGTGGGGGTGCCTTCACAGGAGAGGAGGAAGAGAAGGGGGAGGATGGGGATGGAAATGGGGACGTGAAGATTAGGCTGAAGGTGCGGGGAGTCTGTGCTGACTTCTTTGGTTCCCCGATTTTGCGTCTGTCGAGGGGTGGTGGTGAGGATGTCCTCGTGTTTGTGCAGTATTCAAAAGGAGTCAGGATAGGCGAAGGGGGCGATGGAAACACAAAGGGGGTCTCGGGGGGTCAGGAAGAGATCATGCAGAAAGAGGGAAGCTGCCTGAAAGTGGGAGCTGTTGCTGTCGAATTGGACGCAAAGGGATTCAGAACTCGTTTGGCATCTTGTCTTCCATCTGCACTTTTCCGTCTCTCTCTCAAGCCGCGGGGAGACGGTGAAAGAACGGGAGAAGAGACAGTCGCGAAAGGGTGCAGGCGTCTGCCCCCCTCCCCCTCTAAGGCCTTCCGACTTCGAGTCTGGTCTCTTCGCGTGAAGGTCAGAGAAGACCCTGCCGTCTCTGGAGACAGGTGTGTGGTCGCATGTTCGTCCGCTGTGTCCCTCACGATTGCGGAGAGACGGGCTTGGGGGCCGCTGCATATTTACAACGGAGAGTCTGGTCTTTGGCAGACTGACACCCGGGGGCTCTCCGTTGGCATGGCGGCAGAGGAGGACCGCCTTG
Source organism: Chromera velia (assembly GCA_018398765.1). Lineage (NCBI taxonomy): Eukaryota > Chromeraceae > Chromera > Chromera velia. The sequence continues at coordinate 18,227 of JAHBMJ010000337.1, read as the reverse complement.
GTGTAGAGTGTGGGGGGACAGGATCGAATGACGTCAGCAGAGTCTCTGCGCTTCCTTTCAAGGTGCGTCAGTCTGATGTCTCACTGTCCGAACAGACTGGCTGGCTTGTCCCGATGTCTGTTGATATTGTTTTAGAACAATTTTGCCTTCTGGGGCAAACAGCATCCAATCGAGAGGGTCCTCTTCTTCCGTTCTTCCCTCCCTTCGCAGCACGGTTGCGTCTCCACTCTGCCACAACGGGGTGTTGGGATCTGAGGGCGGCTCCGAAACTCCATGGGGAAACGAGTCTCACAGTCTCCATTCCGTCTCTTCGCATAGCGTTTGGAATGGAAAAGCTCTGGTTCCTCCTCGCAGTCATTTGGGCTCTTCTTGAGTCTCCACAAGAAGAAGAGACTCAAAAAACAGACGAAGGGGATGGCAGGTTGCAGGACTGTCCAAAAAATATCAACGATGCAGCTTCCGAAAGTGTGATTGAAAGAGACATGAGTGCCGTCCTGCTCCTTCCCTTCCTCATTCCTCTCATAACTGCTGCTGGGTCCTGTCCCTCCCCAGCCCTTCTGTCTGGCGGTATCGGCACCTGTCCCGCAGTGTGCCTGCACACCTTCTCACATCCCCCGGGAGGCGCAGATCCCCTAACCAGAGTCACCGCTGCCCCCCTTACAGCTCTGCAGCAGTCCCAACCATCTAGTCTGTTGAACCCCTCCCTCGCTGGGCGGGTGTCCGCACCTCCGCTGAGGATTCAGGTCTGTTTGGACTCCCCTGGGCACGTTGTAGCGCTGGCCCTTGTTCCTGCGAAGCGGCCGGGGCACTTTCCTCACGACAGACGGGGGCTGTCAGACCAACGAGGAGTTCGCTTTGAAGGACCACACTCACTCGACGGTTTGCTCCCTCCCGATTCCCTTCTTTTCCCCTCTACTGCCTTCAGAGTCGACGCCTTCGATGCCTCCCAGGATTCCTTCATCGAGGTTCCCTCCTCTCTTCCCTCCATGCACTCCACATCAGAAGCCTCTCTAGAGAGACCGTCAGACCGAAACCCCGCAGCGTTCTTCCCCGTCTACACGAGGTTCATTGTGGCCATCAACAGCAGCACCCCCATACCTCTCGACTGGCCCAGAGGGTCGTCGCCGTCCGGTGCAGGCGCCGCCACCCCGGCTGCCCCCACTGCAGGGGCCCCCTCTCACAGACCGCTACAGGCCCTTTTGTCCGGGGTCTGCATGCCCCCTGGGGAACTCCAGGGGTCCTTTCTGGCCTGCATCGTTGCACGGCCAAAGCTTCAAAAAGCAGGCAACTCGTCCCTGTTCTCCTTCAGATGCTCCGTCGAGGAGGCACTGCAGGCATCTCTAGTTTCTGAAAGACTTCTGGGAGGGTCTATCGAACACCCCCTTGCTTTTCTGTCTCTCCAGCGTCTGGATTTTCTCCTGGCGTCCCACAGACGGGGATTGAAAATCTTCTTCTCCTCCCCAAGGTTCTCTATCGACCTGCCTGACAGGAAGAGCGGTGCTCATCTCCGACTACTCCAAGAGTCGACTCTCCTTTTTGCACTAGCAAAAATGTCCAGACAGCAGCCTGCAGACCGGTCTGCCTCTGGAAGGGCGTCTGCCTCTGCAGCAGGTATACGAAAGGGGGACAATATCAGTTTGCCCGTTCCTCTTTGGGGTGGCGTCCATTTGTCCGGTGCCGCCCCTGTGTGGCCTGGATGCACGCAGATCCGAATTGTTCTGCCAGGAGAGACGCACATCACTACTGATGCGGCAAGGGTCTCTGCGCTTCTCCGTGCACTTGCCGCGTGTGGAGTGATGGGTGGTGGTGACGCTGACACGGATGCAGAGGAGAAAGCTGTCCCCGTGCGTGTGATGAATCTGCTTCCCGTTCCCGTGCGCGTCTGTTGTGGGATGGCGGCGTTGGTCGCTGTGTCGAGGTCTGAAGAGGAAAGACGGCATTCAAGTGAGCGCGTGGTCGCGTCTCCCTCTTTATCCTCTCCAGGTTCGAAAGGGCAAACTCGGACCCGGTCTCAGTTAGATGCTTGGGTCAGGGAGCAGAGCGGGGAAGTTGAAGCTTTTGAGAGCTTTGCGACATTCTTCCCCTCCACAGCGGCGACTGTGGGGACTGACGGACGAGACAGCAGTCGACCGTCTTTGAACGTTTCCAGTCTGACACTCGATTCCTCCCCCGGTCGTCCTCGGCAAGTGCTCTCCTTTGCAGTTTCTAACACAGTCGAATGTGGAAATGAGGACTCAGTCCCCTCTCTGTGCTTTGATCTGCTCGACCTCGATGCAGACCCAAGCCCCAAAATCCTCTGCCGTCAGCTGAGCCTCTACCCCTACTGTGCCCACGTGCTTGTGGAAAGACCTCGACAGCCAGGAGGGCAGACTGAGGTCTTTCTCCTTCCCTCCATTCTCCTCGAGAGCGCACTGCCCGACCTTGTCCTCGCGGTCTCTGCTGACCCTGCTGTGGGCGGATCAGGGGGGCACCCGGGGGGAGAGACGGCAGGGGACAGCGTCAAGGAGACGGGGGCAGATCGACCGATCGTCTATTCGGTTCCCCTCGAGAAGATGCCCTCCATTCTGAAGCGGAACAGAAATTCTTCTTCCTCAGTCAGGCTAGATGGATCGATAGACCACCAAAGTACCGTCTCTCCACAGGAGGCAGCTTCAGCGTGTCTGTGCACACCAGGTACTGTCATCGGAGTCACCCTCCCGTCCCGCTCCCTTGCAGCCCTGCGCATTGCAGCCTCCACCAATGAGGCGGTTGCGATGCAACAGTGCGAAGAGAAATCTCGAGAGGGTCAGCAGCCGGGGTGGTCTCCTCCAGTGCATCTGCGTGCCGACCACTCCTCGCCTCACATTGCGGCCACCCTGCGAGAGACATACCTTCGCATAGACTCAGCAGGAGAGAGGTTCTCAACGTACGTTCCGTTCAGTGTGGGCGAGAGGGTCGGACAGACCGAGAAGGAAGTCAAGTGGGGTGGGCGCATTGCTCTGTGTGTCTGTGACCAGCTCAGCCCGCACGAAGGGGGGACACACAAACAGTCAAGCGACGTTGCCTCGAATTCCTTTCGCTTTCCGCGTCTTGTCTCCTTCAGACCCCCTTTTGTGATCGAGAACGCCCTCCCACTTCCCTTGTACGTTGACCTTGTTGGACACCGAACGGTTCACGTTGCACCGTCAAGTGTTGTTCCCCTCCTTGATTTCATCCCATCGTCTGCGTCCCTTGCGGCAATTATGGCGGCAGCAGAAGGAGACGGCAGCAGAACAGAGCAGCTCATGGCGCCTGCAGGTGACCGTCACTGGAGACGGCTGAGTGAGAGAGAGTCTGTCTCGTCTCCCAGCAGCCAACCGCCCCCACCCGCCGCATCAAACATCCACGGACAAGCACACGTCACGGGGGGGGGGAGTGTGTGTCTGTTTTCGTCGGACGGCCACCAGCAGCTTCCGTTGTCTCTGGTCCCTGACGGTGTCGCTTGGCATTCCTCCGAATTCCCCCGACCGACAAACTTCAGTGCAGTCCCCCATGGCACGCAGGGTGAGAGCACAGACCGCCTGCCTCTGGGTGCACTCCACCTGAGGCCCCCTCAGGGTCGGAGGGGGTCTGTGCAGGCAGAGGGTGGTGACGAAAGAGGAGTGAACGTAGCGGGGGAAGAAAGGAGGGAAAGAGAAAGCTCTGTTACCTTCGCAACCGAACCAGCATCCTCCCTCTCCCTCTCTTTGTCCGCAGAACTTCTCCTTACATGTCCCCTGCGTCTCCTGAGTGCAACTGCTCCCCTTCTTCAATCAGCAGACTCTCCAATGCCCTCAGAGACCATCCAAACGGAAGGCCTTGTTGAGCGCACAGTGGTGGGTTGCAGTCTCCGTCCGTTTTTCTCTGTGGAGAACTTGACGGGAGTTGCGATATCCCTTTGCTGTGGGCAGACGGGGGCGCAAATGAACCTCCCACCGGGGCGGTCCGAGGGCGCATTTCTTCCTGGCTGGAGGCAGGGGGGGAAGGGGAAAGGGGGGGTCGCCTCTCAGCAGCCTGGGGGCAGGCGCGTGCCTCCTGAGGGCTCGGCATCTCCTTTCCTCTCGGCGCTTTTTGGCATTTGCCTACATATGCAGAAGAATGGTGCCGAAGGAGAGGGACCAGAGGAGCCGTGTTACTTTTGGACAGCATCTGCCCAGACGTGCCGAACAGGAAAGACAACCCGTGTGACGGTCGTCTTAGACACCGATAGTCGTCGGCTGTCGTACAGTCTTCCTTTGAGTGTGTGTGCTGTGATTTTGGTGTCTCTAGAGGAACAGAGAGGGCCCTGCGGGTACGGCGTGTCGGTCCGTCTGGAGGCCCCAGTCCGAATGTCCAACAGAAGCCCCCACCCGCTTTTGGTTTCCGCTCTGGCTGCTGGACTCTCGCAGGTGGGTGAGGCAGAGAAAGAAAGAAGGTTTGCTTGACATGAATCAGCAAAGGCGAAGACTGAGTGAGTGAAGGGACATCGCATCCGCCTTCATGTGTACACTTAAGCGTGTTTCTTCTTTCTGTGTTTGTCGCTTCTTTCTCCTGCGCCCTCTTTGCAGGACTCCAAGATGCACCGCCCAGGGCCTGGGTATCCCCTCCGTCCCGCCTACCACGTCAATGCTCGTAGTGGACGTCGACGGGTTACAGACGGAAGGGACACGACATCGATCTTGGTGGGTCATGATCTGACAGGGGTGCGTTTTGGAAATCAGACAACGTCTCCGGTATCTTCCGAAGAGACGAGCAGGGAGGGCATCCCTCTCTTGGTGCTCCCGAGTAGGGCTGCAGCCCTGCTTCATGCGATAGCAGTCGACTGGGGGCAGCAGGAGGGGGAAATGCCGGGGCCAGAGCAGCTGCTTCTGGACCCAGTCAGCGCCGCGCGGTTTCATCAAGCTGTGCGTCGTGAGATGAAAAAGGAAAAGGGTGGCGAGCTGGGAAAGAAGGGTAAAAGGAGGATAAGCACTGGAAACGAAGGGCGAGAGGAGCCTGTGCAGCAGTCGCTGTTTGGAAGAGAGGAGGAAAAGGGTCTCGGTAAATTGGGTGCAGAAACAGAGTTGGAGACTTCGGCTTCTAGGCCCTCCTTTCTTTTTTCAACGATTGAAGGGAGTGGTCAGTCTCATCTGTGCTTTTTTGTTTCTCTCTCTCTCTCTCTCTCTCTCTCTCTCGCTCGCTCGCTCGCTCGCTCGCTCGCTTGTCTGTCTTCCTTACTTCGTTTTCCTCATTTTCCCACGTTCCGCTTTCCAGTGATATATTTCTGCACATTTTTTGGACGTCTCCGCACTTGACTGTTTGGAGCAGATCCTTCACGTTTGTGTCCAGTCATGTGAGACGTCAGGAGGGGTCGGGAAGCACTTGATCTTCCTTCCGGTTTCTTTTACGCAAGCAAAGAGTTGTGAAGGAAAGAAGGTTGCCCATCGCTTTTCACAATGCAGTGGAGAGCTTTCTTATTCTGGTTCTCCTTTCACTCCTTTCTCCCTGCACTGGTTTTGCCCCTCCCTCCTTCAGAGTCGTCGACTGTCAGGGGAGCTGATGACAGCGCCACAGAGAGTTCAGACAGGCGGTCTCGCGGAGAAGGAGGGGGGGAAGTTGACAGAAGCGGGAGAGACAGTCAGGAGTCTGATGAAGAGGGCAGCGCCAGCGAGGATGAACTTGCTGTGGGGGTGCGAGTGAGAAGCTCAAAGGGGGCACTCGCAGATGCAGAAGAAGAAATGGAAGGACTGGATCCGAGAAAACTGTACTTTGCAATCAGAGCGGCAGTCTCGGCGGCAGGAGCAGAACCGGGAGGTCCGTACGTCCCTCTGTCATGCCGTGTTTCCCTTTTACTAGCTGCCTTTTGTTTCCGTGCACGTTCGTGCTTTTATCCACTTCAGTGATTACAAAGAGAACTCATAGCCACCTTGCAATCTTCTGTGACCAGCAACGTTGGTTCTTTCTCTTTGCCGCTTTCACTGTTCTCTTTTGTTCGTCTGTTTGTATCTCGGCCGGCCTGTGTGCATGCATGCAGAGGATGAAGGAGACGCGCTGAGGGGGGCCGTGTGGACTGACGACATTCTTCTTCCCCTGTTTCCTGGAGGGGGACTTGCTGCTGGTGGGTCTGTCTAGTGGGATGTCTCTTCTCTCCTCACCTTTCTCGCCTCTCTGGCTGGCCTTCTTTTTCTTTCTTTTGGTCCTGGCTTTTGCATGGGTGTGCGCTTTCACTTCACTCAGTTCCCTCCCCCATTTTCCTTTCATTTCCTTCCAAGAGAAGGGAAAGCACAAAGACAGCGGAGGGCCGCTGGGAACAGAAAAGAAGGACCTTCTCAGATGCTCTGATCAAAGGCAGGCATCAGAGGTTGACTTCTCCTCCGTGTGAGTTCATTCACCCTGTGTTCCTCCATGGTTGTTGCAGGCAAGGGCGCTGCTCAGGACTGGTTGGGCGGAGGGGCTGCAAGAGACGTCCAAGTCGCAACTGACCTCCTCTGCTCTGTCAGTCTGTTCAATTGTGTCCCCTTTCTTCTTTCTCTTCCTTACTTCTCTTTCTCCCTTCTTTTCGTTCCCTCATTTCGTTCGCTTGCCTCTGTGGGCTAGACGGAGGAATTTGGACGCATGCATGTGAGAGAGTTTCTCTCTCTCTCTCTCTCTCTCTCTCTCTCTCTCGTGTGTGTGTGTGTGTGTGTGTGTGTGTCTGTGAGTTGAGAGAGTGACTGTCCTTGTGTGTGCATGATGTGTGTAATCTTTGTTCATCTCTGGCTAACTGCCTTGATGGATGGATGGATGCAGGAACGCGACTCTCGAGGCCGGCCTCTCTCCACGGCACTCGTCAACGTTCTCTACGGCATCCATCGAAAGAGCGGTCGGTCGGTCGGTCGGTCGGTGAATTTGCTTGCAGAGTTTTTCTCCACTCACTTTGAGAGCGTGGAGTTGCTTCAATCGTACGGGGTGAAAGGATATTTCAGAAGGAAAACTTTCCAAGGGCTTGGGTAGAAGACTGCGCAAAAAATCTGCAGCAAGCATGTTCCTGGCATTTTTGTCTGAAGTGAAAAATTCTGGTATAAACTTCTTAATTGTCCCCTGGTTCCCTCTCTTTCTTTGAACTCTTTGCCTGCGTCATTTTCCGCAGGGACATTCACGATCGAATTTCACCCATCTGTCCAGCCGCCCCTGGTGATTCTCAACGACTCCCCGCTGTTCATTGCTGCGTCCAAACCACATATTAGTGGGCCCACGGCGAGGCGGAGGGAGAGAGAGGCCAGACAGGCGGGGGCAGAGGGACGACACGGAGAGAGACGGAGGTCCTCTGCGGGAGGAGGGGGGGGGTCGGGCGGAGATCCGAGGGCCACTTCCTCGGCAGGTCGGTTTGGGAGTCTCTCCTTTGTCCGTTTTTTGGGTTCACAAGAACTGTGAGCTCCTGTAGAAAGGGCGAGATGTCCAACAGCTGGGGGGGAAATATGAAAGGAAAGTGATCCGTTTGAAAATCTGCGTCGCCCTTCAAACAAACCCTTTTTTTCCTCTTTTCAATGATGATGCGCAATTCTCGTTTCTGCCCCTCGGTTGTGCATCTCATCTGCTTCTTGTGTGTCCGTTCGTGCGTGGGTATGCACGCATGCATGCATTCATGCAGGGGACGGGCGAGGGTCCTGTCAGGCCCTCCCGCTGTTCCCGGCTGTCCCCATGGTCCCTTTCGTTGTGCCTCCGGCGACGTGTGCCGCCTTTCCGTGTGCACCCCTGAGGACCCTCCAAGTCTTCAATGCGCGGGCAGACGTCGGAGGGGACGCTGCTGGGGCTGAAGGGACGGCAGGGGGTGCAGGCACAAGAAGACGCCATGAGGGGGCGGGGGGGGACATTCGGTCAGTCAGTCAGTCAGTCAGACGGCTTCGACGGTGCATGCATGGACATTCATTCAGCGAGCTGGTCCGCTTCCTTGGTGTATCTATCTAAAAACCGGCCTCCCGTGGAAAAGCTTGACAGCCAGTAAAGTTGTTGTTTGTCAGTCCAAATATACGCCAATGTTGTTTTTCTCCTGTGGATGCACAGGCTCGTACTGGGGTGCTCATGGTGTCCAGCATTTGGTTTTTTTACGCTCTTCGTCGTTGACGCAAATATGTATGAGGCTCAAATCTGTCCTCCCTTCTCTTTCTGTGCAGAACGGACATCGTGATGGGCACACGCGACGGCACAGAGACGAGACAGACGCAGCAGGGTAAGTGTGGGACAGATCGAGTGAGGATGGATCGATGGATGGATGGATGGACTGTGTGTCCCGACCGAGAAAGAGTTGGTCTGCCTTCCAGCCTGTGCTGCAGAGTGAGTGAGTCTCTGTCCTATCAGATATCCTTCTTTGGGTGTGAGTGCACATGGTGGGAGCCTGACCGTGCATGAGTTGCTGGATTCATTGGTAGAAGTGTTTCGTATACGGATTTTCGAACAGTCTCACATGCACACTCTCCGTCCGTGTCTGATCGTTTCATGCAGTGGGGTCAGCAGCGGACTCCACGGACCCCGACTTGGCCTCTGTGAGTGGAGGGAACACCGTCGGGGGACTTTCCCCGTCTCCCCTGGGGTCTTCCTCTGCCTCTGGGTCCTCCGCCTCGTCTTCGGCTGTGCACTCTTTCGAAAGGGCAGGGGGGGGTGTTGGGATGCAAGCAGCAGCAGCGGGGGTGCTTAGAGGGAGACGGGGCAGAAGGCGTGGAAGAGAAGAAGGAGGGAGTGGTTCTTCCTCCTGGCAGTCGCGTTTAGGGCTTCGTCTCTGTGCTCTCTGCTCTTCAATTCCGTCTGCTGTCTCAGTCTGGGGTGATCAGCAGGGGGCAGCTCGACGTGCGTCGTTGAAAGACTCTGTGAGTGCTGAATGCCTAGACGATGGTGGCTCTGGGGGGGAGGCGGGGGGTCCTCTCCGACGTCTGCGGTCTGGGTGCACGAGCGGGGAGTTGAGTGCCTTCTGGTCCTCTTTTGTGTTGATCAGAGGGTCCAAGGGAGAGTCTGCCTTCCTAGTGTCCTCTGGGAATCAGGCGTATACCCATTCGGGCCTTCGTGGAGATCGGAGAGGCTCGGGAGGGTCCGCACACGCAGGGGGGGAGGGGCACGCGGCAGTTCTGGCTGGGTGTATTCACGTAGAGGTACTCTACTCAAGTGCCCACTGCATCATCAGGTGTTCCTTCAGCCCCTTGCCGGTGGAGCTTGTCTGGAGGGCAGAGCTGGCAGCAGCAGGGCAAATGGACCTGATTGGAGAGAAGAAGATGTGGGCCTGGGTGACTGTGAGTGCTGCAGAGTCGGGAGGGGAGTCGGGGAATAAAGGTGGTGCATGGCTGCCTTTGCCTCTGTCTGCATCTGGTACCCCTGAGCCGCCCTGCCCTCCTGATTTGGATTCGGAGGCTGACGGTGACGGCAGACTTCGGGCGTTCGTTGACTTTTTCTGGGAGTGGTCTGATTGGAAAAGGGAGACAAGAATGGCTGCTTCAGGGAGCACCTATCAATCAGAACGGGGAGAGAACGATACAACAAGTTCCTCCTTGTGGGGTTTAGAGCGTCTCGGAGATGAGGTTGAGAGACTGCGAACTTACGGAGGGAGCCGGGGAGGTGGAAACGGGACTGACAGGGGAGATTTGTTTCAGTTCGAGAGACGGCTGGAGGTCCGGGTGGAAAGTCGCGACCTGGTTGTCCACGCTCATCTGAACAATAACTCTTTGGCCTCCAGGGGGGGAGGGGGAGGGGGACGCCACGCAGTGCACCTGACGGTACGTCGATGAAGGTAGTGCAGAGGTGGTTTATAGTTTTCTCTTGATGTCTCGAGAGAAGGAAAAAGAGACAGAGAGGAAGGCCTGCTGGACATACATGGGGGAACACTTTATTCGCCTCTTTTGTTGGGGCTCAGAAGATTGCAAGCAGATAGTGCTGGACAGTCGAGCTGCAATGTCCCGATCTGGAAGCCGAATGAAGCTGAGAATGTTGCAGCGGTCTCTGATCATCATTTTGCTTTTCATCTTTTTTGCAATCAAATTCATCTAAGCTTTGCGGGATATTTCCGTGCAGCAACTCTCATACGTGTACGCGAGCGAGAGGGAGAAGGAGACGCGGTGGAGCTGGAGTGATGCCCACAGTCAGTCTGTGGTTTCCTTGGAGGGTCTGTCAGTGCTGAGTGAGCATTTTCTTCCATGCCGCAGTTGTATACAAACACAGAGAGCGACGCAAGGTTGCTTTCACTTGCCTGGCCCTGTCTGTGCCTTTCCTTTGTCTGTCTCAGTCTCTGTGTGCGGCTTTCTGTCTGTTTGTCCGTCGGCCCATCAGTTCCCGATCTTTCCAACATCAACGCTTGCCCCCCCATTCTCTTTTACGAGTGCTGCGTGTCGGCAAAGCTTTACAGGTCTTGCTACACTTTGCAGCTGGCGCCTCTGTCTCTCTCTGTCCCATTTTGTCTCTCTGTCTTCCTGTCGGTACTGTGTGCAGGATTCAATGAGGATGAGGATGTGCATGGGTGGGCATTGAGGAAGATCCACTCCCTGTCGGCAGAGAAAATCGCGGTCGGTCAAAAAAGGACACACGGGAGCGGGGTATCCAGATAGAGAGAGGGTGAGCAGGGAGGGAAACGCAATAAGAGATCACGACAGTGTAAAGCGACAAAGGAAGATGGGAGGCTGAAAGCTTGAAATGTCTGCACTTTCTTTTTCTCTTACTCAGTTTTTGACGTAGCAACTCTCCACTTCCCTCCCATGCCCCGTTGTTCCAGCGCTGAAGAATCGACCCATCTCTCTTCTGTCTGCTTGTGCGTTCAGCTGTCGGACCTCTCGGGAGGGCAGTCATCGGATCCCGGGATGCCCTGTCTGGCCCTCTCGATTCCCCGACTCTCCCTCGTCCTCAGCCTTCTGAAGCCTCCCCCCCCTCTGCCCTCGTATGTGGAGATTTTGTACGCCGACTTCCGAGCAGACAACCAAGGTCCCAATCCCCTCCCAGCGCCCCGGTTTGCCCACGCAGTCAACCTGCAGACTCTGGCAGAAACTCTGCACTGCGCTCCCCTGCTGAGCAGCAAAAGGGCGCCCCTGCCCGTGCTTCTCGTGTTTCCCGACAAAGCTGAAGCCACAGCAGACATGGAGCAGGGAGGCCATGCAGACGAGACAGAGGCAGTGGGTGTCGCGAATGGGGTCTCCTCAAGCAAGCCTCTGGACATTCCCTGCGTGCGTGTGGAATTTGATGATCAACTGGTCAGGGACGTCAAGGCCTTCATGGAAGCTCTCGAGGTCCCCTCAGCGTCTTCCTCTTCCTCCTCTGGCCAGAGAAGTGGGGGGGACGAATCAATTGAATCGAAAGGAAAGAAAAAGACAGGAGCAGCAGCTCCGACATTCTCCTATGTCACCATGCGCACATGCTACGTATCCAAGGTGTCTGTGCGCGTCAGTCTCCGTCTGCAGACTCCCCTATTCCTTTCCTTCTCTGATCTGGCTCTCTCGTTTCCCTCCGTGAGAATTGGGGACGTCGTGACGCCCTCGCATGTCCTCTGGGCGGAACTCGGGGCCCACTACGCGGCCCTGGCGCTCTTGGAAGCTCCGGTTGCAGGTTCGTGTTCGGAGGGGGCAGGTAGAATCAGAAAGACAGGAAAGAAGGAAGAGAGATTGTATTCTTCTGTTGTAATTCTGCAGTGAGCACCATTTAATAAATGCACCTCAAGAATTCATCTCAGGCTCGTGACTCCGATAAATCTAGACCGTGAATCTGCTTGTCAAGCATGCATTAGAGAGTCGATATTTGATCCTTGCGTGAAATGGTGGCCAAATGAAAGCCAGCTTCGTCCTTTTTGGTCGATTTCCTTCTGGATGCCGCCCTGCATGTCTGTGTGTCGCTCCAATTGCCTGCTTGCAACTCCCCCGCAGGATTGTTCTCTTTCGACCTGCTTGGAAATCCTGCAAAGGCCGCTCGGCATGTGGCAAGGGGCGTGGCGGAGCTGCTGCAGTCTCCGTTCTCTCTCCGGGGAGTTGGCGGCTTCGCGCGTCATCTCTCCTCGGCCTCACTGTCCACCATTTCCAGCTTTTCAGACTCGCTGCGTCGCAACCTTCCCTTACAAGCACAGCAGCACATGCAGCACCACCAGCTGCAGCAAGCACGCGATCGCATGGGTGGGCTCCCGGGTGAACTCGTCAACGCTGCACCGCAACAAACTGGCCAGCAAGAGAGCAGATGGTGGGGCAGTTCGGTTGGCGGTGCTGTGGTGGGCGCAGTGAGTAGGCCTATCGGTAGCCTGCTGGGGACCATTTCACGTGTATCGAAGAAGTACACAGCGCCCCTAGAGGGGCCGAGGGACTTCAGGGCCCACCCGCGGGTGTGTGAGTCTTGTGCACGTCCTGCACGGCTTCCGGCATTCCACAGTAAATCGGGGGGGCGGCAGTTGGTGGTAGGCCTGGCAACTGGGTGGGACAGAGGAGAAGGGGGGATGGGGGAGTGTTTTGAAACTGAAGGCACGGACGATCGGAGTCTCTGGTTGGTCTCTCCCTCTACACCTCTGGTGTTTGGTGCTCTCTTTGTTGAGAGCCTGCTGACAGCTGTGAGGTCTCTGGAGGCAGAGAGGAGACGTATAGGCCCCGGCATTCCCCCTCTGCGAGATGCCCCCTCTGGTTATGCTCTTTACGGCTACGCTCCGTTTTTAGGAATCTTTGCGAGTCGGCGTGGACACCCAGAGGGCATGGGAGGGGGTGATGAGATCGGGAGTGAAAGAGAAAGGGAGAAAGAGAACGTTATCCTGTGCGAATGCAGGGCCCTATTCTTGGGTCCTCGAGACAAGTCTAGAGGGGGAATGCCCTCTGCGATTGCCCCCGTGTCTGTCCTTCTTACTGACCGGAGGGTCCTTGTCTTCTCTCTGTACCCCCTCCCTTCTGAACTTGCGAAGGTTCCCCTCTCCCTTGGCGGGATTTCCTCCTCAGCTGCAGAGAGGGACTCAAAGCCGAGCAGCAGGAGGGGGAGCAAAGAGTCGAATGAAGGGAGCAATCTGGAGGGCGAAAAGGAAAAAGAAAAAGAAAAAGAAAGAAGCAGCAGAAACCGGGACGGAGGGGAAGAAGGTCTCCTCATTCAGCGTCCTGTATTCTTGAGTATTCGGTTCCCCTGCTGCCAGCCTTCCACCCGCACGGTAGCAGCACAGCAGCATCAAAGTGCGGCTTCATCTTCTTCAACTTCGAGTTGGGAGAGAGAAACGCCTCCTGAAAGAAAGTGTCGACTGAGATGCTCAGAAGAGGACCTCAGTGCGGAAGGAAGTAAGTGCATTCGTCCGCAAGAAAGAAAGTGAGAGGCTAGGAGAGGGGGATCCTTGCGCAAAATTGTTCTCTCGCCCCTCTCCATGTTTCTCCTTTCTTGTTCACAATCCCTCTGTTGACCTCTCTGCTGATCTGTTTCTTCTCTTTGCCTTTCGGGCTCCTCATGGCTCTCTCACGCAGGCGCATTCCCAGCTATCTGTGCGATGACCTCTTTTTGCACGGGTGTGTTTTCTCTTCTGAATGACGTCTCGTTTGCCTGAGAAAGCAGCGCCGTCTTTCCATTCTGCCGAACAAATCCGAGAGACCGCTTTCTTCTCTCTCTGTTCCTTTCGCAGGTGTGTCGTCCTGGAGGGGTCGCGGCATTTCTCTCTCTCTAGAAGAGAGCCCAATCTCTGCTGGTAAGTGACGTCTGCAAGGAGAGTCAGGGGGGCAGTGAAATTTGCGTTGCATTTATCTTTTTTGGGAGGTTGTTGCAGCGCCAGATAGACAAAGCATGATGCGCACGTGCATCCTCCCAGCAAATCAGTTTCCTCCGCTTTTCTCCCTCTCTCCTCTGCAGGCACGTGGCAGCAAGAAGATGCAAGGCAGAGTCAAGCACTGGGGGCTGAGCAGCGCCCGCACAGTGTCGTTGGCAGGACAGGAGGAGATGATGAGCGGCGGATAATGAAGGAGAACGGGCAAGAGGCCGTCTCTGAGTACCTACCTTCGCTTGCTTGGGACCTTCAAGTGCCACGCAGGTCACTCAAATGTGCCTCTCATATCTCGTTCACATACCGATTCACAGTCATGAAACTCGGCTTTCTCCTCTGTTTCTACTCCTACGTTTTCGAACTTTTTTACAGTGATATGTTTCCTTTTGCTCACAAACTTTTTATCCATCTCTGCCCGGCATTCTGATGAATCAAAGTCTTCCTTTCCCGTGTGCGTGTGTCTGTCTTCCTTCGTGTCTGTCTGCTTTTTGCAGCCGCCATTTTTTGTTTTTGGAGACCGTCACCAGGGCGAGTAAAGCTGCAAATCGGAAAGTTATTTCAAGCCGAAGCGAGTGATCTATTAATGCGGAAACTTACAATGTCATCATCATATATGATGATACTTGACTAAGGGCCTAAGAGGCTAAGACGGCAGTTACACGACCATCGTGTAGCAAATTAAAGAGTCAGAATGTTTCATGTTAATTTGCGTACACCGCCGTCGCATAGTAATTATTCAGAATTTGTTCTGAAATGTTGTGGGACGTTGTGGCTAGCTGCGGTACATATTCCATATATCGTTAATAAAAAGTTGTGTTTCCTATAAATTACAAGGTTTTAATGGTTATAATATTTCAAAAAACCTTTGAGAAACATTTTTTCTGATATTTTTTAAGTTTAAGTCACTGAATTACACACTTTTTGGTATGTAAGGTAACTTGAATTTATGCAAATTTTTTTAGCAGAGTATTTTTGCGTAAACTTATATTGTTATTCTATTTAATTTTATTGTAATATATTCAGGGAAGACAGTGCATGCATGAATACATATGGAAAGAAGAGTCCTCCGATTGCTTCTTAGTCTGAATCTTAGACAGCACAGAGAAAAGATTTTGAGCGAATCATTCAATGAAAGCTGTGTTGTTCTATAGTCTCCATATTTTTCTAAACGAATCCCGATGGTCAGATCAGAGAAGCACAGCCTTTTCGGGCACTTTTTTTTACGTGTTGCTTTATCTGGGAGCAGGGGGGAACAGAACAATGGTTTGCTTTTAGCCTTTTATTGGGTTTTTTTCTCTAAGAAAGAGGCCTTTCGGAGTGCATATGGGAAGTAGAGATTCCCATCAGAAGTGTAGAAAAGAAAGGCATAGGTAGGTTGACGTTGCTAGCAATTTTAGGAATTCAGATAGATTTATTCATTACTGTAGGCATCAGTAAATAAAAAGTCAGTACAAATCAATGCCCAGGGGATGGGCACCCTTGCATCTTTATCCCTATTTTTTTTTAAATGCACGTGTTTGACATCAATTGGATACCTCCAGTGGGCAGAGAACCTTTGCCCACGGCTATGCTAGGAGTGACTCCAAAAGTCAGTTCTTTCGAATTTTAGGTACATTTTTGGCGTCAGCTTTCCCTTCATCCCTCTGTGTGAGCCGTATACATGGGTGCACGTATATCCTTGAATCGGTAGTTGCGATAGGACAGAAGCATACCTCTCTCTCTCTCTCTCTCTGTGTGTGTGTGTGTGTGTGTGTGTGTGTATGTGTGTGTGTGTGTGTGTGTGTGTGTGTGTGTGTGTGTATGTGTGTGTGTGTGTGTGTGTGTGTGTGTATGTATGTGTGTGTGTATGTGTGTGTGTATGTGTGTATGTATGTGTGTGTGTGTGTATAAGCGTAAGTGTAAGTATAAGTGCTCTTTGTCTGCTTCTCTCACACCCTTTTCCCTCTCTTGTTGTCTCTCTTTCTATCTTTCTATCTGTGTACACCTGCAGACTACGTTTTATAAAGGGACTGGGTCTGCTAGGGCGAGCCCAGGTACATTTTTTTCGAGTATGAATGTGATGTGAATGTATGAATTCATGAAAGGTAAGAGAGGGGTAAAGTGAGGGACATGGTTTGTGAGAAGGATGGAAGATAAGAAAGATGCTAGGGGGAGGGGTGCTGGGGAACCAGGGCGACAGACTTCAAAAAAGAGTACTAAATATGCATAAGTCAGTGAAAAATGGGGGAATGTCCCAAAATGACTACTGTGTGAGAACATAAAGCAAGAGGAAGGAGACAAAGGAAGGAGACAGAAAGTAAATCCAAGTCACTTGCCTGTTGGGCCAGCTGGGTGGCTAATCGGTCACATTCCCTTGTACAGAATGTCTAAAGAAAAAAAGGGTTGTTTTGAGAAAATCGAGTTTAAAGATTTTTGGTGCTGATCCCCCGGATATTGATTTGTACCGACTTTTTACAGGTGGCCCCGGTATGCATATTCAGGCATAGCGCCGTCTACGTATATGGTGAGACAGGGAAGACAGTATATACATAAATATATACGGAAAGAAGAGTCCTCCGATTGCTTCTTAGACAACATAGAGAGAAGATTTTGAGCGAATCATTCAATGAAAGCTGTGTTGTTCTGTAGTCTCCATATTTTTTTAAACGAATCCCGATGGTTAGATCAGAGAAGCACAGCCTTTTCGGGCACTTTTTTTTATGTGTTGCTTTATCTAGGAGCAGAGGGGAACACTATGGGGAACAGAACAATGGTTTGCTTTTAGCTCTTTATTTGGTCTTTTTCTCTAAGAAAGAGGCCTTTTGGAGTGCATATGGGAAGTAGAGATTCCCATCAGAAGTGTAGAAAGGAAAGGCATAGGTAGGT
The DNA here is from genome assembly GCA_018398765.1 of Chromera velia. Classification (NCBI taxonomy): domain Eukaryota; family Chromeraceae; genus Chromera; species Chromera velia. The sequence goes on along the minus strand of JAHBMJ010000337.1, from coordinate 1,699 downwards.
TGACGTTGCTAGCAATTTTAGGAATTCAGATAGATTTATTCATTGCTGTAGGCACCAGTAAATAAAAAGTCGGTACAAATCAATGCTCAGGGGATGGGCACCCTTACATCGTTATCCCTATTTTTTTTTAGATGCAGGTGTTTGACGTCAATTGGACACCTCCAGTGGGCAGAGAACCTTTGCCCACGGCTGTGCTAGGAGTGACTCCAAAAGTCAGTTCTTTCGAATTTTAAGTCCATTTTTGGCGTCAGTTTTCCCTTTATCCCTCTGTGTGGGCCGTATGCATGGGTACACGTATGCCCTCGAATCGGTAGTTATGATACGACAGAAGCATACCTCTGTCTCTCTCTCTCTCTCTGTGTGTGTGTATGTGTGTGTATGTATGTGTGTGTGTGTGTATAAGCGTAAGTGTAAGTATAAGTGCTCTTTGTCTGCTTCTCTCATACCCCCTTCCCTCTTTTGTTATCTCTCTTTCTGTCTTTCTATCTGTGTGCACCTGCAGACTGCGTTTTATAAAGGGACTGGGTCTGCTAAGGGGAGCCCAGGTACATTTTTTTTCAGTATGAATGTGATATGAATGTATGAATTCATAAAAGGCAAGAGAGGGGTAAAGTGAGGGGTATGGTTTGTGAGAAGGATGAAAGATAAGAAAGATGCTGGGGGGAGGGGTGCTGGGGAACCAGGGCGACAGACTTCAAAAAAGAGTACTAAATGTGCACAAATCAGTGAAAAATGGGGGAATATCCCAAAATGACTGCTGTGTGAGAACAGAAAGCAAGAGGAAAGAGACAAGGGAAGGAGACAGAGAAGAAATCCAAGTCACTTGCCTGTTGGGCCAGCTGGCTGGCTAATCGGTCACGTTTCCTTGTATAGAATGTCTAAAGAAAAAAAGGGTCGTTTTGAGAAAATCGAGTTTAAAGATTTTTGGTGCCGATCCCCCGGGCATTGATTTGTACCGACTTTTTGTAGGTGGCCCCAGTATGCGTGTTCAAGCATAGCGCCATCTATGCACATGGCGAGACAGGGAAGACAGTACATGCATAAATACATACGGAAAGAAGAGTCCTCCGATTGCTTCTTAGACAACATAGAGAGAAGATTTTGAGCGAATCATTCAATGAAAGCTATGTTGTTCTTTAGTTTCCATATTTTTTCAAACGAATCCCGACGGTTAGATAAGAGAAACGTGGCCCAGCGTAGCCTTTTCGAGCACTTTTTTTCATGTGTTGCTTTATCTAGGAGCAGGGAGGAACAGAACAACGGTTTGCTTTTGGCCTTTTGTTTGGTCTTTTTCTCTAAGAAAGAGGCCTTTCGGAGTGCATATGGGAAGTAGAGACTCCCGTTAGAAGCGCAGGAAGGAAAAGCATAGGTAGGTTGATGTTGCTAACAATTTTACGAATTTAGATAGATTTATTGGTGTAGGCACCAGTAAATAATTTAAAAAAGTCGGTACGCCCCAGAGCACACTGAGTCAAAAATGCATTGTCCGTATGTGTCTAAGTCTGTCTGCGTCTGTCTGTATGTGTCTGTGCCTGCCTGTATCGGTAGCTCTTCAGTCACGTAGAGGCAACGAAAACCTCTTTCTCTTTCTCTCTCTTTCTCTCTCTCTCTGAGACTCTCTCTCTGTCTGAGACTCTCTTTCTCTCTCTGCAACTCTCTCTTTCTCTCTCTCTCTCTCTCTCTCTCTCTCTTTCTCTCT
>JAHBMJ010000336.1:25000-50235 GCA_018398765.1 Chromera velia | reverse complement strand
AACCACAGAATTCTCATGACCAGCTTGCTCCCCCTCTAGCTTTTTCTACTTCTTCTTTTTCTTCTTTCTCTTCTCTGTTGCATGACTCTTCTCCTCTAGCTTCTCCTCCTCCAGACCCTCATCTTATGGTTTATGAGAAATCGACCTCCAAAGTTTGACCAAAATTAGTAATTAAGCTTTCCAAATTACTTTAGTTTACTATTCTAAATTACTTTAAATTATACTCTAAATTGCTTTAAATTACTAAGCTAAATTACTAAGCTAAATTACTCTAAATTACTTTAAATTACTCATCTTAAATTGAATTAAATTAAATTGAATTGAATTGAGGCAGTTAAACTTAAAGCCGGTGAGCACACTACTTAGGCTCTGATCAACTGTGGGGCATGGCATGCATTGTTTGTTTTTTGTCTATTCAAAACGTGCATACAGAAAGAAGCAAGCCCAGATTGAGAGAGAAGGGCAATTGAAAGCGCTAGCTCAAAACAACTGGATGTCCTCCCACACCAACCGCTGAACAATGAGTACTATCTGGCCTCAATGAAAGCAGAAAGAAGCACAGCAACACTGCGGGGGCGCATAGAGATATAAAGGCTCGGGACATGCACACACCATATTCATATATTGAATTCTATGAAAAAAGAGAGACTCAGTGAAGAAAAGGAGAGATGAGAGGGGGAAACGGGTTTTTTGTAAGTGCTCACAATGTTAATCTGAATAGATTTTTTTGAAAAAAAGAGAAAAAAGTTTTTAGCTAGATTCTGCTGGCAGAAAGCCGGGGAAGGAAAGAGATTCTTGCAGAAAAAAACCGTTTTGTGAAGACGGGAGAATTGATAAAACAGAGACACACATCATACACGCATATATGCATTCAAACGACAAGACACACATGAGTATATCAAGCGCATAACTCTGCAGAAGCCAAAGTCTTGGGGAATCAACAAAAGCCCAAACGACCCTGGGGCCATCTCACAAGCTCCTTGCAGATTTGCTGGTATGCCTGGAAGACTGTGCTCTGCCATGACTCTAAAGTTCCGTCCCCTCCCTCAATAATGAGACGTGTCATGCGCCCTCCAGGCCCGATGGTTGCACGCGTGCTGCACTTGTGCTGGCTTGCTAAATAGTTAAGCATCGCAACTGCTGTCTCCTGTACAGAAAGAAGAGAAAGGGAAGAGTTGTTCTTCAGGGGGTTAAAGGAGGAGGTGTTCTCTCCTTCAAACACTGGCTTCACAGGCTGGTTGCACAAGAAAACCACAGAATTCTCATGGCCAGCTTGCCCCCCTTCTGGCTTTTTCTGCTTCTTCTTTTTTTTCTTTCTCTTCTCTGTTGCATGACTCTTCTCCTCTAGCTTCCTCTCCTCCAAACCCTCATCTTATGGTTTATGAGAAATCGACCTCCAAAGTTTGACCAAAATTAGTAATTAAGCTTTCCAAATTACTTTAGTTTACTATTCTAAATTACTTTAAATTATACTCTAAATTGCTTTAAATTACTAAGCTAAATTACTCTAAATTACTTTAAATTACTCATCTTAAATTGAATTAAATTAAATTGAATTGAATTGAGGCAGTTAAACTTAAAGCTGGTGAGCACACTACTTGGGCTCTGGCTAACTGTGGGGCATGGCATGCATTGTTTATTTTTTGTCTATTCAAAACGTGCATACAGAAAGAGGCAAGTAGAGGCAAGCCCAGATTGAGAGAGAAGGGCAATTGAAAGCGCTAGCTCAAAACGACTCGATGTCTTCCCACACTAACCGCTGAACAATGAGCACTATCTGGCCTCAATGAAAGCAGAAAGAAGCACAGCAACACTGCGGGGGCGTATGGAGACATAAAGGCTCAGCACATGCATACACCATATTCATATATTGAATTTTATGAGAAAAGAGAGACTCAGTGAAGAAAAGGAGAGATGAGAGGGGGAAACGGGTTTTTTGTAAATGTTTACAATATTAATCTGAATAGGTTTTTTCGAAAGAAAGAGAAAAAAGTTTTTAGCTGGATTCTGCTGGCAGAAAGCCGGGGAAGGAAAAAGATTCTTGCAGAAGAAAACCGTTTTGTGAAGATGGAAGAATTGACAGAAAAGAGATACACATCATACACGCATATATGCATTCAAACAACAAAACACACATGAGTGCATCAAGCGCATGACTCTGCAGAAGCCAAAGTTTTGGGGAATCAACAAAAGCCTAAACGACCCTGGGGCCATCTCACAAGGCTTAGCTCCTCGCAGATTTGCTAGTGTGCGTGGAAGACTGTGTTCTGCCATGACTCTGGAGTCCCGCCCCCCCCCTCAATAATGAGACGTGTCATACGCCCTCCAGGCCCGACGGTTGCACGTGCGCTGCACTCGTGCTGGCTTGCCAAATAGTCAAACATCGCAACTGCCGTCTTTTGTACAATTAAAAAGAGGAGAAAGGGAAGAGCTGTTTTTTAGGGGGTTAAAGGAGGAGGTGTCCTCTCCTTTAAATGCTGGCTTCACAGGCTGGTTACACAAGAAAACCACAGAATTCTCATGACCAGCTTGCTCCCCCTCTAGCTTTTTCTACTTCTTCTTTTTCTTCTTTCTCTTCTCTGTTGCATGACTCTTCTCCTCTAGCTTCTCCTCCTCCAGACCCTCATCTTATGGTTTATGAGAAATCGACCTCCAAAGTTTGACCAAAATTAGTAATTAAGCTTTCCAAATTACTTTAGTTTACTATTCTAAATTACTTTAAATTACTAAGCTAAATTACTCTAAATTACTTTAAATTACTCATCTAAACTACTCAAACTTGCAGGGTATCACTCCCTAAACTAGATAAACAACTGTTGTTCAAGTGTTGTATGAGTCTTGCAGAGAGTGTTGCCAGTACATAAAAAACAATTGTTGTTTAGTGGATAAATAAATAAAAAATTAAAAAGTAGCAAAACTTTTTTTTTTTCTTTTTTTATTCAGCAAGTGTAGGGCCTAAGATTGTCTTATACACAACATATTCAAGTTTATAACAGGTTATTAACTTGATACTTATTTAAAATTCGTTTTTAAAAAAATCATTGACGTACTAGATCATTGAGATTCTTTATAGATCGAATTTCATTCATAATTATAAAAATTGCTTTCAGAAGAATGTTTGAAAGTATACTCTCAAAAATGATAATAGAGATATTCCAGTGGCTAGGGAGATGCCATTCCAAGATGGTTAAATTGGAGTTTTGAAGATCTCTACAATGCTTTTGGAGCTCCAGACCAGGTATTTAACGAAACCGCCGACGGTATAAGCCTTTTCTAGCTAGTTTTCTAGGTAGTGAACCAGCAGGCCCGCAGAGGGCACCCGGAACATAAATCCTATCCTAGAGCAACAAAGACGAAACGGCGCTAGTGCTTCAACTGTGCTTGCGTCAAGTTGCATTCGCCTTATAGCCAGGTAAACGCTCGGTGTATTGGGGCTGGCAGGAGGCTAATCCTCCAGACATTAATCTTTTAAGACAAAACGGCGACTAGGGCTGGGAAAAGGTTCATTGAGAAAAGGTTCAAATCTGAAAAAGTGAACCTGTTAAACCTGTTTTGAACCTGTTAAACCTGTTTTAAACCTGTTTTGGAGGCCAGACGTGCGGCCACTGGCACAAGGCTGGCCAGGCCCGCGCCGCTCGCAGCCGATATAGGTGAAATAAGGAGCCAGAGCCGCGCGCACAGCAACGGGGGGGGGGAGGGGGAAGCCCCTCCTAGGGCCCCTCCCGCCGTTCTGTAGAGCTACCAGTACCCTAAGAGGGGGGATGTGTTGACATTCCGCTGCGGGCCAAACGCCCTCTTTGTTGGTATGCAGGGAAAGCTTGAGATTGTGTGCACCTTTTCCAAGAGGGGGGTTCCAACGATAACGGTACGATGGTTAGAAATTTCATACATGGGGACTGAGTACAACACCGGGCAGGCTCCGAAGTGGATGAGAAGGGGGTTGAAGAAGAATGTTGCTCCTCATGCGAAGTACAAAGCAGGTAATACAATATTGCTAATTCACAATCACATGATCGGGGAGCAGGGGGGGGGGTAACAGGCCGGGCCGGGAGCAGCAGGTCAAAGAGGTGGCGGTGCACAGAGAGGGAGGGGAGGAGCGGGGGCCGCAGGGCAACCGGTGAGCAGATGAAAGAAAGAAAGAAACGCTGTGACGGTCTTATGTTGACTAAATTGTCATGATTGATACGATCATATAAATTTAATTATGGCATTTTCCAATTTTTTCAGGCTTTTTTGATTACTAATTTTCGACTATAAACAGTGAATAACTTGAGACTAGTACCTAATGTCACTAGTAATATGAGCGTAAATGTTGATTTAAACTATTTAAAAACACTATAAAGGCATAGATTCTATAATAAAACGTTGTAAAAATGCATTAAAGCCTAATTTAAAGGCATAAAATAACACAAAAAAATGAGGTTTCTATTAATTAAAAGTGAACCTGTTTTTGAAACTGATTTAGGTTCATTACTTCGAAGTGAACCTTGAACCTTAAACTTTTTCTTAGCACTAACGGTGACAATGCTCTAAGGCACCACTAAATCACTTATCACTCATTTTTTTTTTTTCTCTAGCCGGCGCCTAGTCCTATTCCTGATCTTTATCCCTCTAGTTATCCCTTACCTATGTTATTCACCATGCAGATGTCTAGCTATATGTCTAGCCACTTACAAGTTACTATAAGGTCTAGTATAAGGTTTTATCTAACGCTTAGTACTAGCGGCGGCTCTACATGTACCGAGCTCTACACGTGCCAGTACACGTGTGACACTCAGCCTCAGCCTGATCAGATACTGACTCAGTCAGTCAGGTGGGCCACACCGAAATCTTTGTTCGCTTGGAACTCTTCGGAGATTTGAGACGTGCTTTTCGCGTTCTGAAGCGCTAAGGATCTCCCGTAGCCTGTCGAGCTTGAAGAAACCACGCACATTCCGGTCTCTGCAGAAAGGTCTCCTTCCAATGGAATCTTCAGTGGACAACAAGGCACAGAGAAAGGAAGCAAGCGCGTATCCTCGCGTTGCACACACACTGGGTCGTGTCTCGTGTGCTGCCCACGTCTTCGGAGGGAGACACGGCAAGGGAACTGAAGAGGGGCCTGCCTGAGCAGAAGCTTTCGTTCCCCCCCGTTTTTGTTTTTCTTTCTGTCTCTGCAGAGCGGCAGTTCGGATCTCTAACTTTCTGCGCAATCCCGCATGTAATGTGACAAAATCCGAAAACCGACGCTCCACCTCCACTTCTGTTTCGCAACAAGACACAGCAAAACGAAAAAAGACTGCCGGAAAGAAAACACGCAGTCCGAAAAACTCTTCCTCAGGCTGGGCCTCGGACAGGATCCTGACCTCAAAGCCTCTGTACTCAACCGAAAAAAGAAAGCGACGAAGAGAGGGATGAAATTCCGCGCCCCCCGAGAGGAGATCCGCCCCCAATGGCCGTAGGTGAGGAGGCAGCGTTATGAGACGTTTTGTCCGGAACCTCGCTAGGGTCTCCTTGGAGACAAACTTTGCAGGCCAGTCGTCGAAACCGATCCCAGGAGAAACCTCCCCCAACTTACAGGGAGAAAGCCATGGACGTAGGCCATGGGAGGCACGGCGTGACGCCTGACTGTTGTCACTCGACTGCCCTTCTCTTCCTGCAGCGTTGTTGCTGATGCTTTCACCGTTTGAGCGAATGAAGGCAGCAACAGAAAGAGATGCTGCGAAGCTGAGTTCCTCTTCATCACCCTCTGAAGTCGGGGGTGACAGAGGAAGCAGAATGCGGCGGAGAAGCCAGAGGATTGCACGTTGTGAAAAAGAGACGGCGGAACTTAGGGGGAAGGTAGGAGGAAGCGGGCTTCCCAGACCCTCAGAAGCTGTCTTATCCCCAAATGTTTCGAAATTTCCACCTTCATCTCTGTCCGCTGCCTGCAACGAACTTGAGCTACTGTGCTGGGACATTTGCGCCCGCTGACAGTGAGGAGGAGAATGGAGTACGTTCTCAGTCTGGTATCTGTGGGCAAGAAATTAAGCTGTACCGACGTCAACAACACTGTTTCTATTCTTCTCGGTAAGTGCTGCTTGATCCATCAACTGCTCAGTACTTAAATCTACTCAATAATGCTGTTAAAGCCCTCGCCCGAATTCGGTGCAGATAGCGGAGGAATGCGGAGGATCATGGAAGAATCACGTCACCTGATGTCACCTACAATGTCACCCGTAGCTCGGCACCCGTCTTTAAATGGCTCGGAATAGCTCATGAGCTCGGTCGATATGCATGGACAATCCATGCCGTCTCCTCCCAGAAGGGTGACTTATGGTGATTTACAGAAGCCAGACTAAGCCAGACTTCTTTCCATCACAGCGAGTTGCTTCAAGAGCACGAGCGTGTACATGCCCACTGCCATCCCACACTCGGAGGAGCGTGTCGAGCTGTTGTGGTGCTCAAATTTTTCTGTCTCTTCAGTCCATCTTGACAAACCTGTCCCTTCAAGACCGCCTCGATTTGAGACCGCTCTATAAGCGTTTGAAAGTTGCCGTCTACTTTTTCGCGGGACTCAGAGTCTCCTGAATGCTCTTTTGCAGTGCAATTTGACCCGATAAGCATTCAACCGAATTTTCCCGTTCTCCTCTCCCGCACTTCCCGAGCAATGACCCTTTCAGATTGGCTCCAACATTTGCGGAATTTGTTGCCGAACTGGAGTTCCGCCGCATCCCTCGAAGACCGGCGTTTCCTTTCGGTCGTGGTCACGGGATGTGACAGCGGCTTCGGTGGGTTCCCATGCATGGGCTTTTTTTGAAGTGGTGTGTCTTGCTTTTGAACGTGTGAAGTAACTGCCGTCAAGAATGTCCTGCACCAGCGCTCGTCTCTCTATTCGCGCCCTTTTTCATTCCTCTGCATGCGTGCAGGGCAGCTGGTTGCGCGGGATCTGTGCGTGAATGGGTGCTCTGTCTTCGCCCTTTGTCTTGGCGAGGAAAGAGCCGTGCGAGACACGCTCGTGAGTCTCCTTCCTGGAGTTTCCGGGAATGGAGTGGTGGATCCTGTGGATGCACCTGCAGCATCTGGTTGTGGTGGTTCTGTTGGGAAGGAAAAGGGAAGAGAGACAACTGGAGGGAGACGACAGGGAGAAGACCTGCTTCACGTCATTCAAGCGGACGTTTCTTGTGAAATTTCTGTACAGAAGGCCGTGCGGCGAGTCTCCTCAATACTTGAGGATCTCTATTATGCGACAGAGCCAAAATCTCATTTTGCAACAGGGAGGCTCGGAGAGGAAATGTTTGAGGACGATGGGCGGCGAGATAACACTATAGAAAACAGGGGTGAGTGTCAAGACGTCCGTAAGGCTAAAAGGAAGGATGGGATGATCAGGCCTCCCGGGCTTTTCTGTCTGATCAACAACGCAGGAGTGTTCGAGTTTGGAGGATTTGAGCTCATGAGTGAAGAAGCGTGGCGTCGGGTTTTCGAAGTAAGTGGTTTCAGGGAAGGAGAGGGAAGGGAAGGGAAGGGAAGTTGCTTTTCGTCCTTCCCTCCATCCTTTCTTTCTTCCTTTCTTTCTTTCTTTCTTTCTCTCACTCTCCTAGATTAATGGCAGTGGGTCAGTCACCGGCACGTCATCTTCACTTCCCTACCTTGTAAGCATGCTTCCATAAATCTGGCTACGTGACCGTGGAGCGTGGTGGGGGTCTTTATTTTTGTACAAAAAACATCTTTCCCCTTTCGTTCTTGGATTTCCCACTCAGGTTCCACTTTTTTTACTCAGGTTCCACTCAGGTTCCACTTTTTCCCACTCAGGTTCCACTTTTTTTACTCAGGTTCCACCCAGGTTCCACTCAGGTTCCACTTTTTTTACTCAGGTTCCAACCAGGTTCCACTTCTTTTACTCAGGTTCCACCCAGGTTCCACTCAGGTTCCACTTTTTCCCACTCAGGTTCCACTTTTTTTACTCAGGTTCCACCCAGGTTCCACTCAGGTTCCACTTCTTTTACTCAGGTTCCACCCAGGTTCCACTTTTCTTTACTCAGGTTCCACCCAGGTTCCACCTTTTTCCACTCAGGTTCCACTTTTTTTACTCAGGTTCCACCCAGGTTCCACTCTTTCCCACTCAGGTTCCACCCAGGTTCCACTCAGGTTCCACTGTTTTCCACTCAGGTTCCACACATGTAGGTAGGTAGGTATTCACACACGGGGGGGAATCTTCTTTGCATTATTCAATTTGCAGGTTAACGTTCTTGGAGTTGCCCGGTGCGCGCGCCTCTTCCTCCCATTGCTTCGTCAGTGGCACCATGAAAACTTCCGGGCTGCTGTAGACAGGAAAACGAGGTGCAGACATCTGCCTCCCGGGCCCGCGAGAATTGTCAACATGGGGAGTATTTTGGGTCGGAGCGGTGCGGGATTTCCATTTCTGTCGGCGTATGTTGCCAGCAAGAGCGCTGTGCGGGGGCTTACAGAGACGCTCAGACGGGAAATGGGGCAGTGGGGTGTCCGGGTTGTCCTCGCAGGTCTCTGTGTGTGTGTGTGTGTGTGTGTGTGTGTGTGCGTGTGTGTGTGTGTGTGTGTGTGTGTGTTTGTCTATCTGGCTTCGGTTTGAATTGCGTTTCTGCAGCCCGTCGTCAAACCAATGGCCATTTTCTCTAATTCCTCCCGATACCTTTATTCTTCTCCATTCCTCCTAGGATGCCTGCGCATTGCAACGAAAAGATAAAGGAACACCCCTGAGGCTCTTGGTGGGGTCCTGCTTTCGACCTGCATTGCCTACTGTAACATCTCTTGTCTGATTTCTTCCTTCGTTGCCTCGTTCTTTCGCTCGTCGATTCATGTATTTAGTCGCTCTGTCAGTGAGCCAGTCAGAGAGTCAGTCAGTCATTGACGCCAGTCAGTGTTTCCATAAAGTCAAGTGAAATTCAAGCATAGACAGATCCTGTCTTCCATCACGCGCTCCTGCTACGCCCTCTCGCTGCAGAGCCTGGAGGGGCAAATACACACCTCTTCGACAAATTGCATGAAAGCGAGAGGGAGAGGGAGGAGATGGGTGTCGAAGAGGAAAGGCCTCCGTCCGTCTCATCGAGGGGGGAAGCAAAAGGAGGAGACACAGAAGGGCGTAGTTTGAAGGTCAACGATGGCTCCTTGCAGTCGAAAGGAGAATACCCTCCTCATGAGGGACAGACAGAGGGTCCAGGAGGAAGAGACAGTGGCGGGATGCAAGATGCGAAACTCTCAAGATGCAAGGGGAGCACGAATAAAGACTCGGTGTATGAAGCATACGGATCGGAATATCATACACGTTTGAGGAAATCCCTGTCATTCTTTCTGTGGCTTTTTGCCTGTTCGCCTGAGACAGTGACGAGACAGTTGGCGCGCTCCGCCGTGGCGCGAAGCCCTCCGCGTGTGGTCGTATTTCGCTGGCAGGTGGATCTTTGGGGATTTCTGATTCTCTGCGCAGTTCCGCAGTTTATCTCGGATGCTTTCTTTGCCGTGCTGGTGGCCGTTGGTTTCCCTCGACCAGTGTCAGCGAGCTAAGGCGGAAGATCGAAGCTACAGTTTTCAAGAATCATCAGCATCCACGTTGGAGCGAGCATTTCTCTAGTGACGTGCCACGTGGAGTGCGGCCTTCGAGGCGTTTGCGTGTGGAATTTCAACATGGATCGAGCCTGACTGAAAAAGTCTTAGAGTCTCTTTCTTGTGCAGACCTGCATGTATAATTTACGATGCTATCGATCAAGCTGTGTTGACACGCTCTCCACCTTTTCCTCTCATCTGCATATATTCTTCACGTCTTCATACACACTTTTAGATCCTTCAATGGGAAGCACGTGCCCATCATTAGGGAAGCTGGGAGTTGCGAACTTTGAAGAAAACCTAAACTGTTGTTCCTTTACATTCATCACCCAATGGTTGTTCCTTTGCATTCATCATCCAATGGTTGTTCCTTTACATTCATCATCCAATGAATTTAAAAGGCTTCTATACGTCGTAGTATACGATAAAGCCTAGTTACGTGTAGGATGAAGCAACTACTCAGTAAAGAAATTAAGTTTCTATAAATTTTTTGATTAACTTTTTTCAAATATTCATTTTATCACCTAGTTTATTATGTAACGTAGCCTGTAAACTATTATAACAAATTGTTATTATGATGAATTTCTTTTAATACTATTCTTAGAAAAAAATGCTTGGATTATGCTCCCTGATTCGGACTTTGAAGAAAAGGAATCAACAAATTTATACTAGAATTTATGTGAGTTTAAAGTATGTTTTAAAACGTGTTTCTAGACCCTAGGAGTTTTTATTTATTTAGGGTAGAATAATATTTAATCAATTTGAAAACCATAATAATAGTGGTTTCTACTACATGTGCACGGACTGGCAAGTCCATCACCTTAATTGAAAGACTTTTGCTTCAGCAACTTTAATTTTTTCTAGAAATTTTTCCGTATCTGCATCATCCCTCTTTAATTCTAAGCATACACAGGTGTCAGACGATTCACAGCTGCCACTTGACGGCTATTGACGGTTTAGCTGGCGACACTTCTGGAAGACTCCGACCAAGTCTCTTCCAGCTTGTAGTGAATTAAACAACGTTCCCTGCAAGATCATCCGTTCAAAGCTCGCTTCGCACTTTCCTCTGTCTGTCGCTATTTTAAACTGCATTGCTTCTTGACTCCCCTTTTGTTCTTCTTCGGCAGCAAGTCCTTTTTTTGGATCCTGGTACGATGAACACTGACGTAATGAGCGACTGGTCTTCTGTATGAATTAATTCTGTCAGCTAGTTGGAGCGCTTATCGTTTTTGAACCTAGTTTTGAACGTACCTGCATTGAGCAAGGAACTACATGGTCGACTACTTCTGCAGCAGGACTGCAGCAGTCAGGCAGGCCGGACCCTCGTCAGGCTTCCAAAGCCACACAGATAGCCCAGACCGATGAATTATTGCATGGGTATTTTGGATGAAACTTGGCAGGGAGCATGCATGCATGCAGCGTTATTTATTGCCAATGAAATCTTTGGATGATGCGTGACTTTTTGGATCCTCTTTCGACCGGGGCAGCGAAGAGCGGACGGGGGCAACAGCAATCAGAAAAAAGAGATCTAGACAGGATCCACGCATATCAATGCTTTGTTGCTTCACATTCATTCGAACTACGGAATTGTCTTTGTTCATGAACTGGAACCCGCACTTCGACCCGACATTCCCTTAAAGTTGGACGGAATGCCGCTGTGACTTTTTCTGAAAACACTTCCTCGTGCTGCTGCTGCGTCTTGAATTAATTGTTCCAGGGTGTGATCGTCATGTTCACTCACGCAAGCAGAGGATCTGGCCATCTCCTCAATGAGCGTTTTGCGAGATGCAACCATCAGTGGGTGCTGCTGCCCCCCCCCGTGTGCGGAAGACTTTCCCGTCTGATTTGCAACTAACGAAATTCCAGAATCGTGCAGGCGGCTCATCGATCGGCGAGGCGATTTCCTCAACAGCTGAGTGACTTCCCTAGCGGTACCCAATCGGCGCATGGGACGCAGGAGCTGTCCAACGGGTCCCGTTTGATTGGGCCCTAGGAAAAAGGGGGGGGACTTTTCATCAGTTTGGTCCCTCTCGAGGGACATGGGGTTCCGTCCTCCTCCTAACAAAGTCGTCGCACTTTGGGGTGTTTTGTGTCCCCCCCCGACTTGCGAGTTAGCCTGAGAGGAACTGAGTGCAAACCCCCCTTCCCTCAATGCCATCTGGGTCCTCAGCTCTCTTCTGTCGATTTCTTGTTGGTCCTCTTCATCGAGTACAATCCGGAGAAGACTGTGCTTCCGAAGAATGTTGCCCTCACTGATCGATTGTCGGATTGTTTCTGCTTGAAAGAAGGAATCCTTCATCGAGACTGCACGCTGGGGGCGTTCAAGTTCAGATGGAGAGTTGGGAAGGGACTGGGAGAGACGGCGCGTCTCGTTGTATCCATTCGGACCCATTCCTTCCGGAGTTGCGAGGGAAAGTGAGTCTTCACTCACCTCAAACAACTGCAGGGGGGTGGAACTTGCCCGTGCAGGCGTGTCAAGGTGAAATTCCACTACTCCCTCAGCACCAGCAGGTGCATGAGGATCCCGTTGGAGGTTAGAGGACGCAGCTGAAGACGACAACAGGCCGAGTGCTCCTGTTGGCCTTCGTTTGAATTCTTTCTTCTTGGGTGTCGGGTCTCTTACAGAAACACCCAGGTTACTCCCTGAACCTGTCTGCCTGAATCGGCCCGCCTCGTCACTTTGCCACAGAGGGCTGTCAGGAAGAAGGAACGTGACACCCGACACCTTACTGGGCTCGATCCCGCGGTCTGCTGATAGGTCGCGCTCCAACGCAAGCGAGAGGGTGGCAGCAGCAACTGATGGAGACTCGTTGCGATTCAGAGTCATTCCCCACCCCTTCCCTCCCTCCCCTGTGCTGTCCACAGCATCCCAATGAACGCCTCTTGAGGCCTCCTTCATTTCTCCATCAGATCCGTCCCCCTTGCCTGCAACTGCTATTGCTGCTGCTGCTGCTGCCTTTCTGGCAGCCTTCTCTTGTTTCTTCACCGCTGCCTTTTGGGATCGCGCATTTTTGTCGACACGCGGAAGTGGTGTCTGGAGTCGGGTAGCGTCGCGAATACGCCGTCGAAACCTCTCCACAACCACTCGCTTCTGCAACAGCAGAACCTGACACACAGACAGACAGACAGACAGACAGACAGAAAGCGGACAAGAGAGAAGAAGCGCAAATCAAGAAAAGAGTCAGGAACGATAAAGAGAAGCCAGGGAAAGGGACAAAACAAGCAAGACAGGAAGGACGGAAAGAACGAAGAAACGGAAGGCGGGACGACAAGAAGGAAAGAAAGAAGAGAAACCAAGAGTTCCGAAATCGAGAAAAAAACACCCCAAAAGAAAAAAAGCGGAATAGAAAGAACCAAACACTGGATGACCTACAGCAACACAGATCATCATGCCACACTGTCTGTCGAGAGAGAAAACAAATGAGAAAGACACACCAACACACATGGTATCTGACCTGTGCCACAGACAAAAGAGGCAGCAAGAGGTGCAGTCTGAGCAGATGTCCGCTACTATCCGCATCCCCTTCTTGGTAGGAATGTCGTCTGAGTGCCTTAAAGGAAGCAGCCACATCGTGTGAGGTCTCTTCTTCCTCACAACCCTCGCTTTGACTCTCCACTTCCCCCTCCTCGTCTCTTGAAAGACGCCTCCTCATGTCCCTCCCGGGGGGGGCAGAGGCAGCACGTGGGGGTCTCAGCTCTTCTTTATCTCTAGACCCATTTCTTGAATTTCGTCTTGCCCTAAAATACCCTGAGGAGGGCGATGTGCCCTCTGATTGTCGTGGCGCCAACGCTCTTTGGAAAGTTTGGAGATGGGATTCGTCTTGATGCGATCTCGCATGGAGTCGCTCTGCAACCTCTTCGGGCGTGAGATTTTCGTCAAAAAGGAGGGGTCCAGATTTGTTGCTGCTGTCCTGTAATCCCAACCATCTGACGGAACCCTCTTCCGGGACACTTGCATCATCTCCCTCTTCTGACCAAATGTGAGACTCTAGAAGGGCAACTGAGGAGTCGTCAGGTTCTGCCGGTGCGGTGTCAGGGGGGCGATGGGGAGACACAGCAGAGTCCGGAATGAGTGCTTCGTGCGTGGGCTCATCAGGAAACAATACTAGGGGGGGGGGGCGATCTACGAGGCGATTCTCCTCGTGGTCGTTGGTTCGTCTGGTGCCGTCTCCACGGCTTTCTTGTGAGGGTAAACCCGGACGGAAGACCAACGAGGGCCCCTGACGCTGTCCCCCTCCTGCCACATGCACGTGAGGCAATTCAGCATCAGACTGACTTATGTGCAGACCCTCAGACTGGGATGCTCCATCCAGATCCTCTTGATGTCTTCTGGCGACTGACTGAGAGACCATGAGGGAAGATGCGTCCTCTAGTCCGTCTCCATCGGTGCCCCCTCTCTTGACCCCCCCCACCCGAGTGTTGGCAGGAATCAAAAATCGAGGCTGTTTTTTCTCTCCCGGTTTCACTTCCCCTCCCGGCTCTTTGTCTGCATACGCCTGCACGAGAGGCTGGGGGCCTGCCTGCTGAAAGCAATTCCCCCCTCCCCGAGTCCCCTTCCCCCCATTAGGGAGAGGAAGAATCCCAAAGAGACTAGAACGCCGTCTGCCTGTGGTGGGTGACCGCTCCTCCTCTGTGTCCTGTCGTGCATAAGGGGAAAAAGACGCGTAGGCCAACCGTACAGACGGACTGACGTTTTGAAAGTCCCCCCCAACTTTGGAAGACATCGACCGTCGCCACTGGGGCTGTCGGAGTTCTGAGACCGACACCTCCCCTTCGTCATCCTGTTGACCTGCCGTCTCGTCAACCTGCTTAGTCTCCTGAAGCCGCTGGTGGGCGATGGCAACCATTCGATCGACATCTTTTGGATAATTGGCTGCGATTCTCTGGAAGGTGTCTCGATCTATCGCACGCATGTCGCAAAAGGTGAGTGCCCTGCAATGTCATCAGCCAAAGCGCATACTTTCAGCATTGACGCTTCCAGAGAGGCATTGAGCGAGAGAATGAAAATCTGAAAAGAACAGCATGGCATGCTGCTTGCAGTCGTTGGCTTTTGGTCAGCTCAGTCGGTATGCAGTCGCGTTTTTGGCTCTTTGCTTCTGTCCTGACACCAAAGAAGCAGTGAGTGAGCAAACAAAGAAAGAGTGCCGCTGGATTGACCCAATCCGTCAGAAGGAAAGGCAGAGAGAGTACGTACTGAAACAAATAGACGGAGCCTGAAAGAAGAAACCCACTGACTTGACTGTCGCCACACGACGAGAGCACACGCCAAGCACGACCATTTCACCCAGCACGGCACCGTCTGACAAATTCACAATGTGCTTTCCATCTCTAGATACCTGAAAGAGAAAGAAAAAACAAGAAAGCAGGCAGGCAGAATTTGCATTTACTGAAAGAGATGAAAAGAACAAGAAAGCAGGCAGGCAGAATATGCATTTACTGAAAGAGATGAAAAGAACAAGAAAGCAGGCAGGCAGAATATGCATCTACTGAAAGAGATGAAAAGAACAAGAAAGCAGGCAGGCAGAATATGCATTTACTGAAAGAGATCAAAAGAACAAGAAAGCAGGCAGGCAGAATATGCATTTACTGAAAGAGATCAAAAGAACAAGAAGACAGGCAGGCAGAATGCAAGTAAGCAAACTCACAACCGAAGCTATAACGACAGGCTGCATCCAGTCCTCTCACTTTCGAGACTGAGAGGAGGGAGCCACAGGTCAATCTGAGACAGGAACGATTTTGTGGAAGAAGGGTCTAAACACACGCAAAACACAGACAGGAGTATCTATCTCTACGGAATAATAACGCAAGTAAGGGAAAACGAACATTTCATTAAAGTTGAGCCGAGCCATTCATGCATCTTAAAAGAATTGCAACCTATTTGCCCCTGCTTTGCCTGGTTGCTTTCTGTCTCTCTTTTGCCTGTCTGCGCGCTATGTCTCTAAAACAGGGTCTTCACATAAGCATTGCATGCTTGCAAGCTTCCATTTCTCCTCTTCGATCCCTTCGCTGGTTCACAGGTTTTTTCCTTTTGCTCTCCTCCCAGAGTTTTGTTATTTTTTCATAATCACAGAACCTCCTCTCCCTCCCACAGAAGTTTGATTGAAGAGAGAGGCAACTGCCTAGCTGTCTTGTCTTGCGCTGACCGATACGCTCCCCCCTGCATTTACTTTCATGTACTCACTGTAAATGAAAGTGCATGCATGCACTTACTGACCGATACGCTCCCCCCAGCAAGAATGTACATATGGTACCCGATGGCCTTCTCCATGGTGATGGTCTCCCCAGGACTGCAATCACACACAACAAAAGCAAGAAAGAAGAGCCAAAGGGGCATGCACTCAAAGAGGACGGAGAGACAATACAGAGCAAAGCAAAACGATGAAAGAAAGAAAGAAAGAAAGAAAGAAAGAAAGAAAGAAATCCGTCCAAATCCGCCTCCACTGAATCAGCCTTGCTCATTTCCCTGCCGAGCCAGTGTGCTTGTTGCTTTCAGTCAATGGAGAGCGCAGGAGGGAACTAACAGGTCCAGAATGGGGTCAGCAGTCAAAAACGAGAAGAGACAAAATCCCCTTCGCAGGCCTCATGAGGCATCTTACAAGGAGAACGAACGTTTCATTCCGATAGGTCAGTCAGTCACTGGCGTGAATGTGCTCTGTTGGAACTCGTGAAGAACGGATGGCAATGAGAACGCAGCCAGGCCAGGACAGGACTTCGTACTGCTGCATCTTGTCTTTTCTCTCTCGTTTTCTTATCTTCCCTGCCTAAGAATCCAAACGCACCGACCTGAAGTATTGTTTTCTCACATTCAGGATCAGCTCCGCCAACAGAGCAGGGTCGCAGTCCGCAAAGAAAGGGGACTTTCTGCAGGGTTCGTTCAAGCATTTAGCGGCCAGAGGAAACAGTTCGCTCAGCCAACACCTAAAGTGGAATGAGGGTGCAGCAGAAAGAGGCCTATCTATCTGTCTCTAGAGTGGATCGAGGACGGAAGAAGTTGGACCTTTGCGTGAGTGTTCCTTGTGTGAGTGAGAGCAGCTTTTGCCTGCCTCTGCCCGGGTGAATTAATTATTGCCTTGCTTGTCGTCTTTCCATGACCATCCTTCTCACACTTCATTCTGGTACTTAATTGATTCGTGTGCTTCATTGCTTTCGGGATGTTTTGCAATGATCAAGCAGGGAGAGAGATAGGGGCAGAGCAGCACAATCGATCCACTTACTCACTCACCTCAGGACCCCCTCGTTCGTGTGGAGGAGCAATTCGTTCCTCAACTTCGTGGACAACTGTGCCATCAGCCACTCTTCATCTTCTCGGTCCTCCTTCCCCAGTTGGTACCTGCAGGCACGCAGGTAGGCACGCAGGCAGGCAGGCACGCAGGCAGGCAGGCAGGAAGGAAGATTCTCCCTCTCTCAGGCACTAAACACTCAGTCACTCACTCCAACAAGCAAATCCACGCATACGTAAACACAGCAACGGAGAGAGCTGTGGAGAGACGCAGATACGAAATTCGCGAGACGGATGCGGTACGGCAAGAGTAAGAACGGACATCTGCAATGCTCTGCTGCTTGGACCCTTCTGAGATCGCAGCAGCTGGGATGGACATGCAGGAAATATGCTGGCTCACTGACATACGAAAAGGGCAGACCGACCGTTTGAGGTACTGCAGATAGTGTTTCACGGAGGCTCGCAGGTTTTTCGGAAGTCCCTTGTCCCTCATGAACACATTCAAGGCATCAAGCTTCCTTCCAAAGGGACCGCCACTTGAAGCCACTTCAAGGACCTGCATTCATTCATTCATTCATTCATTCATTCATTCATTCGATCATTCATTCATTTATTCATTCATTCACCAAATCAAACAGGCGTTTGGACATCATCAATGTAGACGCGATGCAGATCCGACAGGGGAAGGTCAAATAAGTAGAGAGACAGCAATGTGGGCAGGAACGGTCTTTCTTTCTTCAATTGTCTCTGCCTGCCTTCTCTGCATGCCGAGCACTCCTGGGTACGGGGCCCTCCTTGGAATCGCAATCACTTTCTTTCTTTCTTTCTTTCTTTCTTTCTTTGTTTGTTTGTTTGTTTGTTTGTTTGTTTGCCGTTTGGGGGCTCCAGCAGAAGTCCACCGACGGAGACGGCGGGACCAATTGGAAAAAGAGAGAGAGAGAGAGAGAGCCATGAGGACAGAAGAGAGTCCCGGCGAAGTACTCAAGAGATTCAGAGGGGTCGCACAGGGAAACCAACGACTATTAATAGCATTCTCATTCATCCAGGTTGTCGTGACTGCTAGAGAAGTGTGATATTGCAAGGAAAAGCAAGGGAAAAAAGCGCGCACTCTTCCTGAACATCTCGATGCGCCCCATGAAGAAGAACAACGCAAAGATAGAACTCAAGACCACTGACGAGCGCCATGACGATCGTGATGCCGTAAGCGAAGATGGCAGCGCAGAAGAGGAGAATAAAGACGGTCACCAAGCGATCGAAGGAGGAAGTCTGCAGATAGTCAGGAATCAGACAGACGAACGAAACTGCGCTGCTGGTTAGGCTCTGCGTTGCTTTTCCTTTCCCTTTTATCTGCTTTGTTTGAATGATACATGCAGTGCAAGAGGGGAGGGCGGAACAGGAAAAATCGGGAGTGGTCGAGGGAATAGATGTGAAAATAAGGGGAAAGAGAATTGAAAGGCAAGGGCGCTTTGTTTGATTGGACTGGACGTTGAGCAGTTTTTGTGGGTAACGCTGTGGGGTTGCGCTGTGCATAGGTCATACAGTCAGGCAGGTAGGCAGATAGGCACGTGAAAGCACTGTTCTCTTTCTCTCTCTCTGTACGTCTATGCGTATGTGTGTGTTTATCAATTCCTTCCAACCCGGTCTTTTGCCGACTTTGTTCTCTTCAGATGTGTGAACAGACAGGTGGAGATCCCCAGGAGGGAGAGTGAGAAAGCAACATCACCCATGCATGCATGCATGTGTGAATAGCTAAACTCGACTCGACTTGACTCGACTGACGGGGTGAATGTCTCCGTATCCGATCGTTCCCACAGTGGAGATCACAAAGTAAAGGGACAAGAGGTACTGACGGTCCCAGGGCGAATTCTCGACCCCTGCGTTGACTGTCCAGGGTACCTGAGCGGATATGAATGAAGACAGGACAGAATGAGGTCATTCATTGCGTTTTGAAACAATGCGGATATTGTAACACTTCGTTCTATGGTTCCACGCCTGAGCGTCAGGCTATTGTAAGCTGTTTGGATTGGAGCGACAGGGCCTGACGGAGTGCCTGTCCTCTCTGTGATATAGAAGCAGTGCGAGCAGACAGCAGCAGCAGCAGCAGCAGAGTTACAGACAAACAGCGAAAAGAAAACGAAAGAAGGCAGCGAGGAATGAAGAAAGAACACACGGAGAGCTACCCTGCCCAATCGCAAGAAAGAAAGAAAGAAAGAAAGAGAGAGAGAGAGAGAGAGAGAGAGAGGAGAGGTGTAGAAAACCAACAGTCATACAAGAACAAAACGCGGAGGGACAAGACGGGAGCAATGGACAAATGCACAGGTATAAACCACCAGAGCACATTTACAGACAGTCAGCCGAAGTATCGGTAGCGTTTTATTTTGATTGCCCTCATTCGATCGACAAAACTCGTCCCTCGATTCTCCTCACTCCACTAGCTTGCCCATTCACCTCATTCCCCCACGATGTGCCTTCTTGTTCAAGGGTCGCCCTCGCACCAAGAAAGAAGAGGCAGGAGAGGCCGTGGAGTGTCAGAGACACGAAAAAGAAGTATCTGCACAGCCACAAGTCATCTCAGAGAGACAGACAAAACAGACAGAGCGATTTGCTTTATACTTCGGAGAAGTCGGACGATCGAGACACAGGGCGAAAATTCAGTCAAGAGAGCAGGCAATCAAGCTGAAAAGGAAAGAGGTGGTAAAGGGAGGGACTCCGGATATCGCTTGGAAGTGCCTGTGTTGGTGCGTAAATTTGAGTCACGCATGGGTGTCGGCTTGTGGTATGGAGGACGCCTTCCTCGCGTTTTGCTTTCAGAGAGAGGCAGAGAGGGAAGAATCGATACGGAGAAAACCTCCCTCCCTCCCAGGGAGAATTTAAGTAAGTAAGGGGAAAACAAAACCCCCTCAGGGGGCCGACGTACCGAAGAATTTGAAGGAGAGTGGGGCGTATCAGCGCCGTCTCGAAACGTTGCCATATCGCGTGGAGCCTCCAAAACCTTGCGAGCTTCACAACCTGCATATAGGCAGATCGATCGAGGTGTCCGTGTCAGCCAGCAGGGGTCGAGGCGGCAGCAAGAGACAGGTAGAGACAGTACAATGAGAGTCTTATGAAGTGCCGTCAGACAGGCATTCAGCGGTTCAGGCAGGTAGCCATGCAAGAAAAGAAAGGATGACAAAGAAGAATCAATGGATGAATGCACGAACAAAGGAACGAAGGAAGAGTGAAAGGAACGAAGGAAGAGTGGAAGGAAGGAAGGAAGGAAGGAAGGAAGAAAGGAAGATAAATCAGAAGGACTAAAGAAGGAGAGCAGTGCTATATCTGATTCCCTCCCTCCCTCACTGACTGACTGACTGACGGACCCCGAGGACTCCGATGATTCCCTGTGCCCCTGAGGAAAGGTTCTTCAAGCTGCATGTCTCCCTCAGTCCAGAGGAGGCCACCACAGGCACACCCTCCTCCATACAGGCCCCCCCCGCGACGATCTGATCGAGGGGGAGGGTGGAGAGGGTGTCCACGAAGAAGCTGCCCTTCAGGTACTGCAAACAGACAGAGTTTACTTTCATACAGAATTCTTTTTCAGGTAAAAAAAAAAAAAAGCCCTTCAGGCACTGCAAACAGACAGAGTTTACTTTCATACAGAATTCTTTTTCAGGTTAAAAAAAAAAAACCTTCAGGTACTGCAAACAGACAGAGTTTACTTTCATACAGAATTCCTTTTCCAGGTAATAATAATAAAAAAAAAAAAGCCCTTCAGGTACTGCAAACAGACAGAGTTTACTTTCATACATAATTCTTTTTCAGGTAAAAAAAAAAAAGCCCTTCAGGTACTGCAAACAGACAGAGACAGACAGAGGCGGGCAAAAGAGATCGATGAAAGGGACGTTTTGATTTAATTCTCATTTCTTCATACATATGCAGGCATACCACACAGATATACAGCGTGGTAGCTCAGGGTAATTCATTCACGTTTTGTCCTTCACGGATACGCCGACCGCCAAGCGGCACCAGCACACATGCAGTGCTGCCAGCACATCGACGCGTGAATCAGGCAAATTAGTTTTGGCTCCACTGCTGACTGACTGTCTGACTGACTGACTGACTAACAGTTTGTCTGATGACGGCCAGAGAGAATATGAAATCCCCATGTTCCATCTTTGCGGTGAAGAAATGAACCACCACGTCGAAAGCCATCATGAAAGTCACAATCTGCAGACAGACAGACAGACAGGCAGACTATACAGACAGACAGACAGACAGACAGACAGACGGACGGACAGAAAGACAGACAGACAGACAGAAAGACAGAAAAACAGAAAGACAGAAAGACAGACAGACAGACAGATAGACAGACAGACAGACAGACAGGCAGACCGACAGACAGACAGACAGACCGACAGACCGACAGAGTGTCGTTCAAGTGAGGTCTTTACAAAAGTAGAAAGTAGACACATACGTGTCTGCCTGCCTGCCCGTCATCCTTTGCCATGCAGACGTCATGCCCTTGCTTTGTCTTCTCAGAAGACAGAAACAAAAAGCAGCAGAGAAGCATACAATGGATTTTGGAGAATCGTCCCCCCTTCCCCAAAGCGGGTAGAAAAGTAATCTTGCCGTTATGAAGAAGTGACAAAAGAGAGGGCAAAGAAGAGAAGGGAAGGGAAGGGGAGAGAGCCTGACCAGATCTATTGCAAACCAGGCGGGGATAAAGAAGCCGGGTTCTTGGAAGCTGATCCGAATCAAATCAATCCACACTGCAGCAGCAAGACATGCATGCAAAGGGATCCGGAGGAACGAAAGACGACTAACCAACAAAGAGAACGGGACGCAGCGCTTCTGTGCATTCAATCAGTCTATTTCTGCTACTGCCGTGCTCTTTTAAAATCAGAGGAAGGCCGACAAGCAGGGATTTCGGCACATATTCACGGAAATGGCTGGCTGGAATCTCTTCCTTCCAAAGAATAGAGTTGACAGAGGAGGTGCGTGAAGGCCCGACTCATACGTGCACACAACAACATGTCACGGAAGAAGAGTCCCGTGTCTCCTTCGCTGCTCTCTTTCTGCAACAACGGCTTGTTTCTTTGCTGTTTTTTTCCCTTTCTCTACATCTGAGTCAATCAGCCAATATATATATATATATATATACATAACTTTGTGCAGCCTTCTGTCACGAAAAAGTCAACCTAGATATCAATCTCACCCACTCACTGTTCCAGACCTCAACACCCAACACGTTCCAGCATCAAACTCGATCCCCTCACCATACTTGTCGAAATCTCCACTCCATCCTCATAGCAAAACACTACATGTACACATTCCGAGAACAACTAGCAAACGCTTTAAAGAATGAAAGAGAGGAAGGACTGCATTCCGTCGGTATTCTCTTCATATCTGCTCGTTTCTGCCCTTTTCTGACTGACCAGAGTAGACGACGAAGATTGTCATGGCGATGTCCCACCAAAACTGAAAGTTGCTGTGAGGGTGGACGATCAAGTTCTCCAGAAATTTGCCCTTTCCATCCAACCACCGACCCCCCAAACTGAGCACCCGTTCCCTTGTTGCATCCAGGTACGCGAATGACGAGTGAATCATTGTGCACACACTTCAGCAGAAGGGAGAGAACTCTACTGCAAAGAAGAAGGGGTTGGGGGGAAGAGAAGCCGCGCACACCTTCTCTTTCAACTTTCGAGAAGACGAAGGTCAGGCACTTTGCCCCAAACGTGCATCGCTTGACAGAACTGTGTTGATGTCATTGTTGCGGGCCGGATGAGACTCATTGAGCTCTATGAGCGTAAGATAGGAGCAGTAGAGTCTAGAGGCCTGGAATTCTGTCCTGTGATGCATGTGGCGTACATATAGATGCAGCAATTCACCAGTGCAGAACCACACACGTTGTCAATGCATGCATGCATGCATGCAGATTATACAATTATTGGCCGCGCGCGGATCGCGCGCGGCATACCGCGCGCGGACGCAAAAGGAGCCGCTCGAAATATATGGGTCGCGCGTGCAAATTAATCAATGCGTCCCCAGCCGGCTCGATCAATACGTACATGCATCGATCGATCGCGCGCGGCTTGGATGCATGGACTGCCGGCCCAATAGCAGTTTTTTCTGCGGCTTGTATATATATATACCGACCAGTTTGTTTCCGCAGCAGCAAAAGCCAGCACATACTGACGAGCACAGGTTGAGGTGACGTCATGCACGTACTTTGGGGGGGAGACTTTGATCCTCCCGACCAGGAATCTGGCACCTGTATATCCATCTGACAAGAGCTCGCTGACTCACTGCGTGTCAGACTGATCGACTGACTATCTATGGGGAAGAAGAGAGTATTCCTCCACTTCAGATCCTGGTGGATGGAGGGAGCGAAGACCCGGCGATGCGTGGATCTAAAGTACTGCATCAACGACCGGTCCTGCCAGGTGGGTGCATGTCTGTGCGTTTTGATACATCGATATATATGTCGTATGCATGCATAAGTCCTTTGATTCCACTATAGAGCATGCGCATGCACTCGAGACCACAGAAGAACATGCACCCACACCTACACACGTGAGTATGCAGATAGAGACACGGAGGGAGAGAAAGTTTGTTGTTCTATGATTCATGTGTACGGTGTATGAAACATATGTACTCACATGTCTGCATGGCCAAGGAAAAAACGATTTCTTGCTCTTTTAGCCCTTCTCTGCATGCTCATAGTTTTTGGACTAAACTCTTGCTCCCCCCTATCTATCCCTTCATTCCCTCGTCCCTTCGTGTCTCCTTCTCCATCACTCCTCTCCCCTCTCCAGTCGATTGTGGCCGCTGACTCACTGCCCCTTCCATCATTCCATTACAAGGAAAGAACGGAGGTCTTCACCTACTCTTTCTCCGCTGACATCATGAGTCCCAAAAGTTTTGAGTTTGAAAAGGAAAATCGAGCTAAACCTGTCGAGCGCAAGCCTGAATTCTACACACCCTGCATGTCCATGGCTATACGCCCGTGACATTCACAGGTACTTCTAGAAGGCGACCCGAACTTGTACGTGATTCCGGTTCTCCACACGAAACGGCAGCAACCAGCTGAGGTTGGTGGTTTTTTCTTTCTTTCTCTCTCTCTTTCTTTCTTTCTTTCTTTCTTTCAAGTGGCATCCATGTAGAAACGTCCTTTGACTCGATTTCAGTGGACCCCATCAATTGAAATTCTGAACGAACGCAGTAAGGGATCAGCAAAGCCCGGCATGCATAAAACAGACAAGTGGCGGGCGTAATGCAAAAAAGACAGGGAGGAAAACAAAAAAGACAGACTTGCTTCTCCGGCGTCTGCTTTTTTGCCGTTTCTCTGCCTAAGCAATTTGCGTCTCGTGGTTGGCCTTGCGACTCGATTTTGATTTGAGATTCTGCTGATGTGATTCAGCTGAGATCATCTATGGACGATGTAAACGAACATGCATGAACACGCAAATATGAACCGTCGCATTCTGTCAATGTGCCACTCACCATATGACACGCTGACTACCAATGCCTCTGCAACTGCATGTGAATTCTGTGGTGCAATCGCTTTTTTGGGGGTGGTGCAGGCCTCTTTTTTGAAGATTCATGATGCGTTTCGCTCCATGGAAAAATGATGTTCTGCAGTGGTATGATCTCGTTCTCGGCGCTCAACTCGATGTGATGGGACGTAAGTGCACTCTGCAAAAGGCACAGGACGTGGCGACTGCTGCTTTTGTGGAGGAGCGCGCTACGGCGTTGTTGAACCTGAAAAGTCTTCTGATTGAGGAACTGCAGAAATATGAAGTGAGTTACTTTCGTCATGTCTCTCCTCCTCCTCCTCCTCCTTCTTCTTCTTCTTCTTCTTCTGTTATTCTCTCCCCCTGTCGGGTTTTGAGAGACCCTCCGAAATCTTCTATCGCCATCCCGTCCCTTTCTGTTTTTTGTTTGACCGTTGAGCTGACTGTGGCCGACAGGCTGTGAATCTGCATGCATTTGTTGCGTGGATTGTTGCGTGACTTCAATGAGGGTCCCTCGCATACTTGCCAAGAGGTGCGTCTGTGTGTCACATTGTTAGATTGAGTGAGTTTGGCTCTTCTTTTTGTTGTGTCTGTATGCCTGTTTGTATGTATGTAATTATGCAAGTGATTCCTCTCTGCAAAATTCCCTAACGCCTGCCTGCCCGCAGTGTCGTGGGTTTCCTGCCTTGTCTCTGACGCCCCAGCTGGCGACTGGGCTTCAGGGGGTCCATCTGAGAAGGGTGATTGAACAAATCAAGGTGAGTGAGTGCACAGGTGAGCGGGTTCCATACCGTGATGTGTCTGCTTGATTGTCCTTTTGCACCTGTTTGACTTCATATGAAGCCAGGCAGTTTCATAACCAGAGTGAAGGGAAAAGAGGGTAAGAGAACAAGGGAAGGCACATAGGGAGGCTTTAATGCCTACAAACACCGAAGAGAAGCAAGAATGGTGGAAAAAGCAGGATAATAATTATTGTGATAGAGATCTAAAAGCTC